>LOEQ01012556.1:15239-30735 GCA_001685075.1 Bramus lutescens
AAATTGGGAATCAACCTATCTCAGGATCCAGCAATACCACTCTTGGGAATATACTAAAGAGATGCCCAATCATACTATAAAAGCATTTTTTTCAACTATTTTAATAGCTTAATAGTGTTTTAATTAATACAATTTCTGTGTGGTTCTTTGAGTCTGGGTAGCTGGGAAACAAACAAGTGGCCTCTGCCTACAAAGGACTAATCCTATTTTTAAAAACAGGCATTATGACTTGAGTTTGTTTTGTTTTGCTTTCAAATCCTACTCTAGAACTTCCTTTTGTTGCTTTTCCAAGTTGCCTGAGTGAGTAAACTATTCTTGTTAAAACAGAACCCTGGGGAATAAATCTCTAATGACCATCACCAAGGAAACTATATATTCTTCATTTTTACCTCTTTTAAGATTGGTCTGTAGAAATTTTGTGAGTACATAATTTACCACAGAGTTGAAGATGAAATCAAGAGTCGGCTAGGAAGGGAAGGAGGGATGCCACACATATAATGGTGAGGTCTATTTTATAGAAAAGATAATGCTTTCTCAAAGACCCTGTGACCAATTATATTTAATATATTTAAATTGTAGTTAAATAGATTGAACTTCTAAATCAATTGTAATTTTCTGAGAATTACAACTGATTCATAAACATGGCAGATTTCATCCAAATGCATTGGAGCAATAGTGTATTCTTAACTTTTAATAATAGCACTGAGACTGTGCTTACTATATGCCAAGAATCTCTAAAATAATTTCACCTGTAAAAAATTCCCAGTTATCATCACTTTTAATATCCGCATCTGACAGGGTTAAGCTACTGCAAAGTAGCAATTATAAGACATTAGTTCATGAGAACCAAGCTTTCTGAGAGCACAGCTTTATATTAACTAGTACACTGAACTATTTCTCTGTGGTATATTGCTACAACTTTGTGAATTAGAGGTTCATAGCAATATATAAGCAACATGAGAAATGGTAGAAACAATTTTTCAAAATTTCAGATACCCCCATACATATAAATGCCTGCCTTACACATACTAAAGTCTCACTTTAGAAAGTCTCACTTTAGGAAGTCTCACTTCTACAACAAAATCTCAATTAACTGTAGTTCAAGTGTATCTTAAAAGAGGATGCTTAAATAAATTATGTATTTTTACGTGATATTTCTGTAATAGTTCATGAAAAGGTGTGTATTAGAGATGAAAAAGAGGTAAAAGAAAAATTACTTAAGAAAGACAACACATCAACTAAAATGAAAATACATAATTTTTATAAAGTATTTCTGTATTATTTGAGTTATTTTGTCTTATATTTTAACAAAAATCATTAGTTTATTGAGAATATGTCCAGTAAATATTTTCATGGAATGAATAGTGCCTCTCATGATACACAAATACTATTTTATGGATTTTATGAATATGTCATGTTACCTTATAAAAGGAAATTTTCAGACACAATCATGAAAATTAAGATGTGATTATTCTGTCATATCTAAAAGGATCTAGTGTCATTGCAATAGCCCTCATAAGAACTAGTAGAATAGACAAATACAAAATATAAAGACTAAACTAGAGATGTTAGAAAGAGAGTATGCTAAGCAGCTGGCTTAAGAAACAGAAGACATCACAGACCAAAAAATATAAGGTGTCTTTAGAAGCTGAGAATTCCTTAGAGCCTTAAAAAAGGAAGAGGGCAGCATACATACTATGTGGCACTGGAGCTCATTCTGTAGCCATATCCTCAGAGAAAAGGGGTTTTGTGTCTGAAACTTTTAAATCTAAGATAATACGTTATAGCAGAAGTAAGAAATTAGATTTCAAGACACAGGACTCTGAATGAAATGATTTTGAATAGTACTTATCACTTGCAACATCTCTCAGCATATACACATAGCAGTTCTTGTAATTCAGAACTGAATCAATAGTTGTGTCTATTGTATCTTCATGTCTGTCTTTGAGCTTTCTTTTGTGTTGCTGGGTATTAACCTTAGAAGCTTTGGACTACTAGGTCAAATTTTACCACTGCACTATATCTGTAGCCCTTATCTTTGCAGTTTGATTTTTGAGATTTCACCATATTTTTCTAGATTGAGAATAAAGTAAATAAATGATTTAAAAATGCATCACAGTTTCAGTTCTTGTGTGGCTCTGTTGAGATGAGGTGAGCATAATATTGTTTTTTTCGTAGAGGCTGATTATTTGTATGCCAATTCTTATTTATTTCCAATTCCTTTCTCCTGCAGCTGTATCTTTCCCTTTTTTCAAGGCATATGGAACACTGTAGATCAAGATGGTAAACAGAATAATTTTAATGACATACAGATGCCTATAATTTAATTTAATCTTGTAAGTGGTACACTATATTGGGTTTGCAAATTTTCACTTCCCTGTGTCTTCTTCTTCTCTTCCATCCTTCTGTGGCTGTGATTATAAAATGACGAATTTTACATATGTCTCAGAGTTTGTTCTACTTGGATTCAAAGGGGGTCCTGGGACACAAATGGTGCTATTTTTGATTTTTTTAGTTTTGTATGTTATAGCAGTGGTGGGAAATTTTGGCATGATTATAATTATTAAGATGGATGCACACCTCCACACCCCAATGTATGCCTTCCTCCAAAGTCTTTCCTTTTTGGACATCTGCTATTCTTCCACTATTGCTCCTAGAGCTGTGATAAACTGCTTGAAACAGGACCACACAATATCTTTTGGTGGATGTGCTACACAATTCTTTTTTTTATCTCTTTTTGGTACTACAGAAGCTTTTCTCCTGGCTGCCATGGCTTATGACCGCTTCATTGCCATCTGTAATCCTCTTCTATACTCTGTGAGTATGTCTCACTGGGTCTGTGGATTATTAGTGTTGGGGTCCTACTCATGGGGTGCAGTGAATGCTATCACTCAAACTACAATGACCTTCACTTTGTCCTTTTGTGGATCCAATGAAATCAATGACTTTTTCTGTGATATCGTACCACTGTTAACCCTCTCATGTTCAGACACCTTTATAAACCAGCTGGTTCTTCTTGGTTTATGTGGTTTCATTATCGTCAGCACCTTCTTGACTGTTTTTGTTTCTTACATCTACATCATCTCAGCAATATTGAAGATCCGCACCGTGCAGGGACGCCAGAAAGCCTTCTCCACGTGTGCCTCCCACCTGACCGGTGTGTGCTTGTTCTTTGGTACTGTTTTCTTCATGTATGCACAGCCCAGTGCTGTCTCCTCCATGGAGCAGAGCAAAGTGGTGTCTATCTTCTACACTATTGTCATTCCCATGTTGAACCCCCTCATATACAGCCTGAGGAACAAAGATGTCAAGCAAGCTCTAATGAGAAGCAAACAGAAATTCTCCACCTGATTCTGTGGATGTAGGTTTCACAAACTAACCTGGACTTTACTCCTATTCAGTGCTACTCCCGTGGTTTATGCTGTGCCAAGAGTTACTTTGTTGATGCCATTTAAAAATAAATTAAATCAAGGCTGATGGTAAATAAAATTTAAAGTGGAAGAATGGATAATTGAATTGGTATTTGTTTAGTTTGCCTCATATACAGGAGCCTGATCAAACTTCATCATAAAAACTGTCAAGCAATCAGAAAATATTTGAAAACAACTCATGAAGTAGTAAAACATATCATTCCCAAAGGTGAAGAAAACCAAAATGCTTCAATATTTGCCTTAAAAATAGTTATCAATGTATTGGTATTTTTCATATCAAAATTAATAATAAATTAGACAAATTCCCTTGATAAATTATTTTAAACAGTTTTTATGGCGTATAACCAACATCTATTAATTTATTCAATTTATTTATTAAAATATGTTGTATTTTAGCACATGTATATACTTGTATAATCACCACATAGTCAAGAAAAGAAACTTATGCACTTTACCAAAAATTTCCTTAGGAAGATTTTCTGATACTTTCTTCCTTTCCTTATGAAACAATGCCTCACTCTGGATAACTACACAAGCTTGTTTTCCCTCAGGAATCACATAGCAGGCATAGGAGAATTATGGCTCTATTAATAACTACTTTAATATATATCTAACTTGCATTATTATCAATAGTTAATTATAATTAATTCTTGGAAAATATTTCATAGTATGAATATACTATATGAGGGCACTAAAATTTGCTCACCATTCATGTGTTGATAAATATTTGAGCAGTTTTTAGTTGGGGGCCATTACAAATACAGACACACACACACACACACACACACACACACACTGTGTGTGTGTGTGTAATATGAGCCTATGCTTTAATTTATCTGAAATAAATTCCTGGACTGTTAATGTATATTCTATGTTTTGAAACCTGTTTCAATTTTCCATTTTTTAATAGTTCACATATTCAGTTTCTCTTTCAGATTCACATTTTCATTAACATATGTTTTTCTCTCCATTTTTGATGTAATTATTTTGTTAAATTTATATGGTGTCTCATTTTGATTTAAATAGTGTCTGCTAAATTCCAAATAGTGCCCAAAATATTTTCATGTGCTTACTTCCTTTCAGCATGTTTTTGTTTTGTGTTGTGCCTATTTAAATCTTATGCACACTTACCCACACTAGGATGTTATTTTTTATTATTGAGATTTGAAGTACTTGTGCATTTCAAATAGATATCTTTTATGAAATGTGAGTATTAAATATTTACTCAGGTGTAGCTTTCCATTTCATTATTTTAACAACTCCTCTTTAAGAATAGAAGTTAATTAAATTCAGTGTATTAATTTGTTCATGTATTGATTGTTCTTCCACTGTCTTGTATGAGTGACCTTTGCTGCTGACATTGTGGTACATTCCTACACTCTAAGCAATCAGAAAGCTGAGGTAGGAGGGTTATGAATTTGAGGGCAGGCTAGTTACATAGTCATACACTGTCTTAAAAAATGAAATTTAAAAAAGATCTTTGTTTAATCCAAAATCACAAAAACTTTCTAATATCTTTTCAATAGATTTTATAGTTTCAAGTTCATAGTTGGATCCAAGATAATTTTTACTTAATCTTATGGTTTATATTTTAATTCAAAATTTTATCTTATGAGCCTTAAACAAAGCTCCACTTTTCACATGACTTCAAGTGTTTCAGTGTAGGAGGAAGGCTGCTTGTTTGTCAAAGCCACCCAGAAAGAAGCTGACACATAATTCATAATTCCCTTTAGCTGTGGTGTTTATTAGAATGAAAGGGCTCACGGTCTATTATGTGGCCTCAAGGTGGAAAGGAGAGCAATAGAGGGAAATAATACCATATACAGAGATCTAAACATTATGGGGTCTTAAACAGGAGAGGCTTCCCTTTAAAGTCTAGAAAGTGCTTCACAGTAATGAGAACAAGAAAATAAAGAGAGATAGTCACATGAAAGTAATGGTGGGGAGGGGTGCAGAAGAGCTTCTTTAGCCAGTGCATTCCCTGAGAAAAATTCCTGAGCAATCTCCAGACAAAATCTAAACAACATAGGAGAAATATAACATTTAAAAGCAAAGGTCCAGGTGAGGCATAACACATCTCTCACTTTCCAAAAACCATTGGGTTTTCTTCCCAAACACAGAAATCCTGAATGAGCCTCTAAATTTTGGGGAAAGAATAATCCTTATTTCACAATAAGACCTTTGAATGCTTAAGAGTTGCATGTCAAATAGTTTATTCTATAATTCTGCAGGAAAAACTTGACTGACATGCTGATTCAAACAAGACAGTAATATTTTTATATTTATATTAATAAAGTTTAATTTTCAAATCCATTTACCTGCTCCCCAAATTCCTTGTCTAGTGAGTTCTGGAAAATGCATGCTTTCATGCTTCTCTAACATAGTCTCCACCTCCAAATTACACATACTCTTGGGCTCTAAATCACCTTGCTTTCCTGACTCAATTAAGTAGCTAATTATGACTTTTCAACCCTAATAGAAACTAAAAAGGGTCCAGGCAAGGAAGATCCAGGTGCTAAGCTAGGGAAGACGGGGACTTAGTACCTCCTGCCTATACATGATTCATTAATGATCTCTAAATGCCCATAGTGAAAATGGACCATAATGATTTATTTCTTACATATTACATCCCTGCATTACCAGTCAGTGGACCTGTTAGCACCCCATGAGTGGAGCAAGTCAGAAAATGCCATTTCTCAGCCTTTTTTAAAACCCATAATCAATTCTTTTCTGCAATTCTACTAGAGGAACGTTTGATAACATAGACATTAAAAAACTTAGATTGAACAAGTGCATAATATGTTGCAATTTTCCTATATATATTATTTCTCTGAGAATATGAGTGCTAGATACCATGAGATAGTATCAGAGTCAGCAGAGATATGAGTGGTCTGGGTAATAATAAACTGTTTTATTACGACTGCAGCATCAAGGGAAGATTGAAGAATTTGCATGAGAAGAACTGGGTTGTGTGGTGGGTGGTTTTAGAGACTAAGGATAATGAAGGAACCTTGAAATTCCTAAGTGGGGTTTTGTTGATCATAGATGGCACTAAAAGAGGAAAGGACTGTTTTTTTTTTNTTTTTTTTTTACTTTTCCTCTTTTTCTTAAGATTATAATATAATTACACCATTTCTCCCTTCCCCTTCCTCCCTCCAAACTTTTCTATATATCCTGCCTTACTCATTCAAACTCATGGCCTTTTCCCCCTTAATGTGGCTACACACACACACATAAAAAATTCTTTTAAATAACTGGCTTAGTTATTTGTTAGTTACTTATATATGTATTTCAGGGATGAACATGTGGCAACAGGTAATAGGTTGGTGTGTTCTTTCAGAAAGACTATTTCTCTCACTTTCAGGATTTCTTTGTTTTCTGTAATTCTTTGTATATAATATGTAGCAGTATGTGCTTTCCTCTATCCACTTTGGCATGTCTATTACTATTGACTTTATATGTTTATGAGACACTATGTGTAGCTCCTGACGTTACTAAGAGAAACAGCCTCACAGCAAACTCCCTCATCCCCTGGCTCTTGCAGTATTTTTACTCTCTCTTCTGCAATGTTCAGGAATTGTTTTGAACCTATATCCATTGTGACTTGGCTCCATAACTCAGTATTTTTGTGGCTTGAGTTTTCTATAATGGTCTCTATCTGTTGCAAAGAGAAGTTTCCTTGATGCATGAAGATTTCACTTATCTGTGGATATAAGCACACATATTTGGAGTGTGGTTAGGTATTACATTGGTTTAGTAAAGTGGTGGTTGTAAGTTCTCATCCAAAATCCATGACTTTGTTAGCCCTATGTAGTTGACTGAGTTTCAGTGGCAGGCATAGATTTCCTATTGTTGAGCAGGCATTAAGTTATCACCAAGTTATGCATGGCACTACTGCATCTTTAGGATTATCATTCTATGCTGGTCATTGTTGGAGTCATAGCAGTATAGAACTGGTTTTTTTTCTTCCCTCCTTTGGAAGCTTGCATAGCATCTTCTGGTGCCATGAAATATATTCCTCAGGAAGGAGACATATAGTTCAGTTTCAGTAGGGTTTTTTAGCCTTGTATCTGAAGCACATGGTGTTTTCAGCAGTACGGATTTGCCCTCTACCTCTGGGGACTCAATCAAGGGACAACTTTAAGCAATAACTTAAAAGAGAGCTTCTCTTTCCTAGTATTGGGGATTGTGTTAGATGGTGTTTGGCTCTTGGAGAGAAGGTTGTCAGCCCAGATTTTTAAAAATATCAATTAAACTATTTATGTATATTCATAAGCAGACCTAACATGTCAGTAGTTAATAACATAATGCCTTATGGCTTTTTCAAATATACTCACTGTTATTTTATCCTCCTTCCTTCTTCTGTATTTATCTCTTCCCTTCTCACTAATTAGAAATCTGCCTTTCTCATTTTCTTGATCAAATCACTTGTACCACACTATTCTTTTTGTCTTTCTTAGTTCTATCTACTTATCTTCAAATTTCATGATTTCATTTTCCTTTAGAGTTGAATATTATTTCATAGTGTGTGTGTTCCACATTTTCATTATCTACACATTGATTGAAGGACATTTTGGTGTTGAGGGAAATTTTTTGAATAATCTTTTATAATGTTTTGAGGAAGCTGAATTAGAAGTTTTTTTTCTCAGAGCTGAGCTTTTAGATGCAGTTTATCATGAAAGATGTGAACAGAGGCTTTGCTTTGAAGTGACAAGACATGGGTGCTAAGGCATACTGTTGGTAGGAATGATCATAGAGATAAAGTTGCTTTTGAAATTTGTGATGCGTTAGCTAAAAGAAAAAAATAAAGTTTGAAGATAGGTCAGCAGTTTGTGTCTTCAGGCTACATGTTGCTCTTGATAGAGAGAGGGGTGCCTGAAGACCTTTAGCCAGGGATATGGAGAAAGAGATTAGAAACAGGGAAGGGACTGATTGACCAATTAGCAATTAGAAAATGGAATTCAGAGTATGTTGTACATTTGTGAGGGCAGTTTCTTTTCAGTATTGGAAAGATTCATGCTACTAGTCATGAGTCTTGGAAAAAGGTTATCCAGTACCAGGACTTAAAGTCCACATGGTGATCCCCTCTAGAATATCTATATGTGGACACAGAATCATGGAACCTTATTTGTGTCTGTCTGGAACAGGTCATGCCAAACAAATTACAACTCCGAACAGTCTTTTTTTCTAGGAAAGGGGCTGGAAGAAGGGCCCAGTTGCCCTGAAAGCAACATATTGAAATAGTCGGTTAACTTAAGAGTATATGCCCAGATAAAAGATAGAATCCCATTGGTGGGGTAGGGTGGGATTGAAAACACTTATAAGTTGTTCCATGAAACAAAAGTCTGGAGAGTGAAAGAGAAGAAAGCAGGGTAATTATTGAAAGTAAATGTATAAACAGAGCTTTTTTATTTTTTAGTTTTTAATATTTATTTATTTATTATGTACACAGCATTCTGTCTGCATGTATCCCCTCAGGCCAGAAGAGGGCACCAGACCTCATTACAGATGGATGTGAGCCACCATGTGGTTGCCGGGAACTGAACTCAGGACCTTTGGAAGAGCAGGCAATGCTCTTAACCACTAAGCCATCTCTCCAGCCTTTTAAAGGCCAAATGCACAGTGAAGAGAAGAAGAATTATTAATAGCTTACTTTTCCACTTTGTACAAATTTTAAATAAAATGAGAGACAGCACTGGTAGTCAGTCTAGAAAGAAAGCTAAATCCAATTAATAAGTCCCCTTAGCTTTGAGATTTACTAGAATGAAATGGTCTCAAGACCATGGTATAGCCTTGCTGTGAGAGAGAGAGCATTAGACAGAAACAATACAATATATGGAGATCTAAACAGGAAAGTCCTTAAAGTGAACGAAAGACTTTCTCCCGTTCTGTGCTCCTCTGCCTTTTCTTTCTCTTTCAACATGACAGATGCCGCTGTGTCCTTCGCCAAGGACTTCTTGTCAGGTGGAGTGGCCGCGACCATCTCCAAGACAGCGGTAGCGCCCATCGAGCGAGTCAAGCTGCTGCTGCAAGTGCAGCATGCCAGCAAGCAAATCAAGGCAGATAAGCAATACAAAGGCATTATAGACTGCGTGTTCGTATCCCCAAGGAACATGGAGTCCTGTCCTTCTGGCGTGGTAACCTGGCCAATGTCATCATATACTTCCCCACCCAGGCTCTCAACTTTGCCTTCAAAGATAAATACAAGCAGATCTTTTTGGGTGGTGTGGACAAGAGGACCCAGTTTTGGCACTATTTGCAGGGAACCTGGCATCAGGTGGTGCCGCTGGGGCCACATCCTTGTACTTTGTGTACCCCCTTGATTTTGTCCGTACCCGTCTAGCAGCTGATGTGGGCAAAGCTGGAGCTGAAAGGGACTTCAAAGGCCTTGGTGACTGCCGGGTTAAGATCTGCAAATCTGATGGGATTAGGGGCCTGTAACAAGGCTTTAATGTGTCAGTCTAGTGCATCATCATCTACCGAGCTGCCTACTTTGGCATCTATGACACTGCAAAGGGAATGCTTCCAGATCCCAAGAACACTCACATCTTCATCAGCTGGATGATTGCAGTCTGTCACTGCTGTCGCTGGCTTGACTTCCTATCCCTTTGACACGGTTCGCNTCCTCTGCCTTTTCTTTCTCTTTCAACATGACAGATGCCGCTGTGTCCTTCGCCAAGGACTTCTTGTCAGGTGGAGTGGCCGCGACCATCTCCAAGACAGCGGTAGCGCCCATCGAGCGAGTCAAGCTGCTGCTGCAAGTGCAGCATGCCAGCAAGCAAATCAAGGCAGATAAGCAATACAAAGGCATTATAGACTGCGTGTTCGTATCCCCAAGGAACATGGAGTCCTGTCCTTCTGGCGTGGTAACCTGGCCAATGTCATCATATACTTCCCCACCCAGGCTCTCAACTTTGCCTTCAAAGATAAATACAAGCAGATCTTTTTGGGTGGTGTGGACAAGAGGACCCAGTTTTGGCACTATTTGCAGGGAACCTGGCATCAGGTGGTGCCGCTGGGGCCACATCCTTGTACTTTGTGTACCCCCTTGATTTTGTCCGTACCCGTCTAGCAGCTGATGTGGGCAAAGCTGGAGCTGAAAGGGACTTCAAAGGCCTTGGTGACTGCCGGGTTAAGATCTGCAAATCTGATGGGATTAGGGGCCTGTAACAAGGCTTTAATGTGTCAGTCTAGTGCATCATCATCTACCGAGCTGCCTACTTTGGCATCTATGACACTGCAAAGGGAATGCTTCCAGATCCCAAGAACACTCACATCTTCATCAGCTGGATGATTGCAGTCTGTCACTGCTGTCGCTGGCTTGACTTCCTATCCCTTTGACACGGTTCGCCATCGTATGATGATGCAGTCAGGACGCAAAGGAACTGATATCATGTATACAGGCACGATCGACTGCTGGAGGAAGATTGCCCGTGATGAAGGAAGCAAGGCCTTTTTCAAGGGTGCATGGTCCAACTTTCTCAGGGGCATGGGTGGTGCCTTTGTGCTTGTCTTGTATGATGAGATCAAGAAGCACACATAATTATGTCTTACGTGTTCTCCCCGAAAACAGGCGTGTTGTATAATACATTAAAATTATAAACTTTCTCAGTTCCACAGTGACATTCACTTATTACCCTCTTCTTTTCCCAAGAGATTCTCATTTCGTCAGATATATTCCTATAGGTATTACTCATAAGACTATGATTAATATTTGATAGGGCACCCAGAAGGCAGAACTTTAAGATGAGCTTCAGGTGATAATGGTCATCTTGTTAGCTTAACGAGTCCCATGACTATTCTTCAAATGGTTGATTTATAAAATCTTTCACAATATTCTAAGACCTTACCTCATTATTTCAGGGAGTAATTTTTAAATATTTTCTTCTTTTAGCATCACTGTCCTATGTAGTGTTTTATCTATGCCTAGTAGTAGTGGAGATGTAGCCTTTGAGTATGTGTTGTCTATATTTTAGAACTGCTGTAATTTCAGGTTAGGGTTTAGGGTTAGGGTTAAGGTTAGAAGACCACAGGGTAATGCAAGGACATTATAAACAAAGTTCACAGCAACCTTGGGACTGATAACCACAGCCCCATGTGTAGAAAGAGGTGGGTTCTCAGGATCTGAAGCTATTATTTCCCAAAGATCCTGGCCCCAGACCTTTACCAGCTTTACTAAGAAATTTCCTTGTTTTAGAGAAGGAGCTCTATTTCTTTCTCAAAACATCAGGACCTTAGAGAAACTTTCCAAAGCCTATGCAGGTTGCCAAACTCAAAGGAGCTTAGTTTCAAGTGTCTTCTAGAAGTTCAGCACTTCAAATTTGACATTCAGTTGTAAGATTTATTTGGCGTTAATTTTGTGGAGGTAGTAAATGGCATCTCATATACTGGATAACACTCTACTACTAAGTTATGATGTAGAAAAGTATAATTGATGATACAAAAGATTTACTAATGATTAGGAGACAGTAACACAAATAGAATTTAGCTAAGGGAGGGCTGCCTCTAAAATAATCCAAAGATGAGTAGTATGTTAATCAGGGCTGTTAGAGACTAGGATGCTAGAATGCAAATATTCTCACTATGTATACTGTTATTGGTCACATGCATGTAATAAAAACAGGTAATGGGATGCTCATCCATGGAGATGATAGAGAGACCCTCTGTATAAAGATCTCTCTATAATAAGCTAGGGCATCATAGTTTTAAGAGGAATATTTTAGTTGTGTTGTACTTGAGGCTGTACACATCAGTTAAAAGATGTTTTATTATTTATTTGCTGTTTCTATGTATTGCCAACACACACCTATTAAAAATAAAAAGTATTGTTATAAAAGTGATGCCATGTATTATATGAAGACTGTCTTATGTCTTCTCTAAGGCTTAAAATGTATGTCAAGATCAAACTCCACAGGAACAGGCACAAGGGAGTGACTACCCCAAGCCCAAGCCAGGGACCTCTGGGATATCAGACCCAACCCAGGAACATCTGTGAGGAAAAGCCTGAGCCAACGATCTCTGCTGAGTAGGCCTGAGCCAATGACCTTCACCAGAGCAGGTTTGAGACAGTGACATCTGCCGGAACAGGTCCTAGGCAATGACCCCAGTAGGAGTAGCCCCAAGCAAGCAACCTCCATGAGAGCAGGCCCAAATGATCCTGGGATTTCAGAGTGAATCCTGGGAGCACTGAGTGAGTTATGGGAACACCTAGTGACCTCCAGAGTGACTAGAACTGGGCCCTGACTGCACCATGAGGAACAACCATCTGAGCCTTGGATCTACTGGCACTTGGAAGATTGATCACCAGAGACACATCCCCAACTACACCAATCAGAGGAAAAATGGGTAGACAAGGTAAGAACACACTCAACACCACAAAGACCAACATGACACCAACAAAAACTAGTGGCTCTACAACAGCAAGACTTGAACACCCAATTATAGATGAAGCAGAAGAAAATGACCTAAAAAATTACTTTGGGAAAATGTTTGAGGCCCTCAAAGAGGAAATAAAAATTTCCCTCAAAGAATTGGAGGAAAAGACAAATAAAAAATAGGAAGACATCAACAAACCCCTTAAGGAAAACCAAGAAAAAGCAATCAAACAGATGAAAGAAATGATTCAAACTGAAATAGAGACAATAAAAAACATAAACCAAGGGAATTATAAAAATGGAAATTTTGAGAAAATGATCAGGAACCACAACTGCAAGCATAAACAGCAGAATATAAGAGCAGAGAGACTCTCAAGCACTGAAGATACAATAGAGAAAAGAGACTCATTGGTCAAAGAAAACATTAAATCTAGCAAAAGCTTAACATAAAATATCCAGGAAATATGGGACACCATGAAAAGACCAAACCTAAAAGTAATAGGGATAGAAGAAAGAGAAGTCCAACTCAAAAGCACAGAAAATATATTCAACAAAATCATAGAAGAAAACTTTCCCCACCTAAAGAAAGTTATGCATATGAAGATACAAGAAGCTTACAGAACACCAACTAGACTGGATCAAAAAAAAAGTCCCCTTACCACACAATAATCAAAACACTAAACATAAAGAATAAAGAAAGAAAAGAACTGCAAAGAAAAAGGGCAAGTAACATATAAAGGCAGACCCTATCAGAATTACACCCGTCTTCTCGATGGAAACAATGAAAACCAGAAGGTCCTGCTCAAACTTAATGCAGACATTAAGAGACCAAGGATTTCAGCCCAGACTACTATACCCAGCAAAACTTTCAATCACCATAGATGGAATAAACAAGATATTTCATGAAAGAAGCAGATTTAACTAATACCTAGCCACAAACCCAGTTCTGTACAAAGTACTAGAAGGAAAACTCCAATCCAAGGAATTTAAAATACATCCACAAAAACACAGACAATAGATGATCTCACTGCAGCAAATCCCAAAGAAGGGAAACACACGCACAATAATATCACCAACAATGAAAACTAAAATAGCAGGAACACTGCTCATTAAAATCCCTTAGTATAAATGGACTCAATTCACCTATAAAAAGACACAGGTTAACAGATATGAAAACAGAATCCATCCTTCTGCTGCATACAAGAAACACACCTCAGCCTCAAAGACAGACATCGCCTCAGAGTAAAGGGTTGAGAAAAAAATTCCCAGTCAAATGGACCTAAGAAACAAGCTGATGTAGCTATCCTAATATCTAAGAAAATAGTCTTCAAACTAAAATCAATCAAAGAAGACAAAGAAGGATTTTCATATTAGTCACAGGAAAAATCCATCAGGAGAAAATCTTAATACTGAAATCTCTACCCTAAATACAAGGGCACCCTCATATGTAAAAGGAACACTACTAAAGCTTAAATCACACATTAAACTCCACACACTAATAGTGGGAGACTTCAATACCCCACTCTCACCACTGGGCATGTCTGTCAGACAGGAAATTAACAGAGAAATAAGGGAACTAACTGGTGTTATGACTCAAATGGACGTAAAAGACATCTATAGAACATACCATCTAAGCATAAAGGAATATACCTTCTTCTCAGCAACTCATGGAACCTTCTCAAAAAGTGATCACATACTAGGTACCAAAGCAAACCTTCACAAATACAAAAAAACATGGAATAGCCCCATATATCTTATCAGATCACCATGGCTTAAAATTAGAATTCAACAGCAACACTATTTTCAGAAAGCCACAAACCACGTGGAAATTAAATAATGCTCACCTGAATCATCAATGGGTCAAGAAAGAAATAAACGAAGAAATGAAACAGTTCTTAAAATTCAGTGAAAATGGCTACAGGATATACCCAAATTTAGGGGACACAATGAAAGCAGTATTAAGAGGAAAGATTACATCACTACTTGCTTACATAAAGAAGCTTAAAAAAAAAACTCACACTAGTGAGTTAGCAGAACATCTGAAAACTCTAGAAAAAAANATTAAGAGGAAAGATTACATCACTACTTGCTTACATAAAGAAGCTTAAAAAAAAAACTCACACTAGTGAGTTAGCAGAACATCTGAAAACTCTAGAAAAAAAGAAGCAAACTCACCCAGGATGACTAGATGGCAGGAAATAATCAAATTAAGAGCTGAAATTGACAAAATAGAAACAAAGAAAACAATACTAAGAATGAGACAAAGAGTTGATTCTTCGAAAAAAATCAACAAAATAGACAAACCTTTATCCAAACTAACCAAAATGCAGAGAAAGAATATCTAAATTAACAAAATCAGAAATGAAAAGGGGGAAATAACAACAGACATGGAGGAAATCCAGAGAGTCATTAGGTCATATTTTGAAAACTTGTACTCCACAAAACTGGAAAACTTAAAGGAACTGGACAATTTTCTGGATAAATACCACTTACCAAAATTAAAATCAAGACCAGATAAGCAAATTAAATAGAATTATAACTGCTAAAGAAATAGAAACACTCATCAAAAGTCTCCCAAACAAAAAAAGCCCAGGATCATGTGGTTTCAGCACAGAATTCTACAAAATTATCAAAGAACTAATACCAATACTCCTCAAATTGTTCCACACAACAGAAACAGAAGAAACATTG
>LOEQ01012557.1:6206-25292 GCA_001685075.1 Bramus lutescens
CTATAATTTGTGATCCTAGAGAAGCTAAATAGGAAGGTGAACCCAAAGAAAAACATATAGTCATCCTCCTGGACATTGGAAGTAGACAAGATTGCCAGATAAAAATTGGGAACTTGGGGGTGGGAGAGGTGTGGAGGTAAGGGGAGATGGGGAGAGAGAAATTAGAAGGGGAGGATGGGGAGAGCTTGGGGGAATGGGATTGTTGGGATCGAGGAAGGGTGGATATGAGAACAAGGAAGTATATACCTTAATTAAGGTAGCCATTTTAGTGTTGGCAAGAGTCTTGACTCTAGACGGGTTCCCTGGTGTCCAAGGAGTTGTCTCCAGTTTGTTCCTTAGGCAGCTGAGGAGAGGGTGCCTGAACTGTTCCTATCCTATAGCCTCACTGATGAATATTTTCATATCACCATAGAACCTTCATCTGGTGGTGGATGGAGATAGAGACAGAGACCCACATTGGAGCACTGGACTGAGTTCCCAAGGTCCAAATGAGAAGTAGAAGGAGGGAGAACATGAGCAAGGATTTCAGGACCGCGAGGGGTGCGCCCACCCACTGATGCAGTGGGGCTGATATATTGTAAGTTCACCAAGGACAGCTGGACTGGGACTGATGGAGCATGTGATCAAACCTGACTCTTTGAATGTAGGTGACAATGAGGGCTGACTGAGAATCCAAGGACAATGGCCCTGGGTTCTGATTCTAATGCATAGATGGGCTTTCTTGGAGCCTTGTCTGTTTGGATGCTCACCTTCCTATACCTGGATGGAGGTGGTAGGGCCTTAGACTTCCCACAGGGCAGGGAACCCTGACTGCTCTTTGGACTGGAGAGGGAGGGGGAGGGGGACTTAGGGGAGGGTGAGCGAAAAGGAAGGTGGAGAGAAGGTGGAAATTTCCAATAAAAAAAGGAAAAAAATAATCACACATCAAACACTGTGCACTAACTGTGGGATACTGCAATACCCCACTTTCACCAATGGACAGGTTGTCCAGACAGAAACTTAACAGAGGAAAATGGAAACTAAGTGATATTAGGACTCAAAAGGGCTTAACAGACATATGTAGAACATTCCACCCAAACACAAAAGAATATACTTTTTCAGCATCTCATGAAATCTTTTCTAAATTGACCACATACTTCATCACAAAACAAATCTCAACAGATGCAAAAATTGCAATTACTCCCTGTATCTCATCAGATTACCATGGCTTAAAGTTAGAATTCAACAACACAAACTGCAGAAAGGCTATAAACTTATCAAAATTGAATAATGCTCAACGGAGTCACCACCAAGTCAAGTAAGAAATAAAGAAAGAAATTAAGGGCTTCCTAGAAGTTAATGAATTAGAATGTACAACATATCCAAACATATGAGACACTATGAAAGCAGTGCTAAGAGGAAAGTTCATAACACTGAATATCTGCATAAAGAATTTGGAGAAACTTCACACTAACAACTTAATAACACACCTGAAACTCCAGAACAAAAAGACAAAAACTTCCCCGGGGTGTAGAAGAGAGGAAATAATAAAACTGAGGTCTGAAATCAATAAAAGAAGCCAAGAGAATAATACAAAGAATCAATGAAACAAAGAATTGATTCTTTGAGAAAATCAACAAGATAGACAAATCCTTATTTCTAAATACAGAGAGAGAATATTCATATTTCCAAAATCAAAAATTAAAAGGAGAACATAAAAACAGATAATAATGAAATCTATAGGATCTTCAGGTCATACTTTTAAAACCTGTACTCGACAAAATTAGAAAATCTAAAGGAAACAGAAAATGTTCTTGATTGGTACCAAAAACCAAAATTAAATCAAGAACAGATAAACAATTTAAATAGACCTATAATGTACAAGGAAATAGAACAGTAATTAAAAATCTCCTAAACAAACAAAACAAAACAAAAGAGCCCAGGGCCAAATACTTTTAGTGCAGAGTTCTATCAAAATTTCAAAGAATAATTTTGTTGTTGTTATTCTCATGTTGTTCCACACCCCCCAAAAAGAGACTGAGCATTGCAAAACTCCATTCATTGGGTTAAAGTTATCCTGATACCAAAATCAAACAAATATCCAGCAAAGAAAGATAATTACAGACCACTGTCCCTCATGAACATTGATGTAAAAACACTCAACAAAATAGTGGCAAACTGAATCTATGAACACATTAAAAAATTATCCAAGATGATCAAGTATGGTTCATCTCAGAAATTGCTCAAACATATGAAAATCAGTCAGTATCTCTAACATAATAAAAGCAATACACAGCAGACCAACAGCAAACATCAAATTGAATGGAGAGAAACTCAAAGTGATTCCACTAAAATCAGATACAAGACTGTCAATTCTCTTCATATCTATTCAATATAGTAGTCCATGTTCCATCTAGAGTAATAAGAAAAAAGGTGATCAGAGGGATGCAAATGGGAAAGGAAAAAGTCAAACATTTACTCTTTGCAGATCATGTGATAGTATACATAAATGACCCCCAAAAATCTACCAGGGAACTCTTATAGCTGATAAACACCCACAGTAATGTGGTGGGATACAAGCTGAACAAAAACAAACAAACAAAAAAAATAGAATGAAAAAAATCAATAGTCCTCCTATATACAAATAATAAGTGGGTCAAAAAAGAAATCAGAGAAACATGACCCTTTACATTAGGCACAAATTATATAAAATACCATGGGGCAACTCTAACCAAATGAGTAAAAGACCTGCATAACTAGAACTTTAATTCATTGGAGAAAGAAATTGAAGAAGAGATCAGAAAATGGAAAGCTCTCCCATTCTCTTGATAGGTAGGGTCAACATAATAAAATGTCAATCTTACCAAAAGCAATATATAGATTCAATGCAATACCCATCTAAATTCCAACACAATTCTTTATAGACTTTGAAAGAAAAAATACTTAACTTCATATAGAAAAACAACAACAACAACAAAAACAAGGATAGTTAAAACAACCCTGTACAATAAAGGAACTTCTGGAGGCATCACTGTACCTTACTATAAACTCTACTATAAAGCTATAGCAATAAAAACAGCTTGGTATTGCCATAAAAACAGACAGATGGACCAATTGAATTATTGAACACCCTGACATTAATACACACATCTATGAATACCTATTTTTTGACAAAGAATCCAATACTGTACAATGGAAAAATGAAAGCATCTTCAACAGTTTGCCATAACTGGATGTCAACATGTAGAATAATGCAAATAGACTGAAAACCATCCCCCCAAACAAAACTCAAGTCCAAATGGATCAAAAACTTCAACATGCATCCAGTTATACTGAACCTCATAGAAAAGAAAGTAGAAAGTAGCCTTGAATGCATTGACACAGGAGAACACTTCCTAAATAGATACCAGTAGCAGAGACAATAAGAACAACAATCAATAAACAGGAACTCATGAAACTGAAAAGCTTCTGTTAGGCAAAGGACATGGTAAATAAGACATAATCAGTAGTCTACAGAATGGGAAAAATCTTTACCAGCCCCACATCTGACAGATGGCTAATATCCAAACTATGTAAAGAACTCAAGAAACTAGATATCAAAATATCAAATAATCCAATTAAAACTTGAGTACAGAGAATTCTCAAAAGAAGAATCTCGAATGGCTGAAAAATGTATTAAGAATTGTTCAACATCCTTGGTCATCAGAGAAATGCAAATAAAAATGAATCTGAGTTATTATATTATACCTCTCATGGTGAGTAAGATCAAAACTCTGAGGAAAACTTTTGTTGGAGAGGATGTAGATTAAGGGGAACACTCTTCCATTGTTGGTGGGAGTGAAAACTTGTATAGCCACATTGAAAATCAGTTTGGTAACTTCTCAGAAAATTGGGAATCAATCTGCCTCCAGACCCAGCCTTACTACTCTTGGTCATATACCCAAAGGATACCTGCTCAACTATGTTCATAGAAATATTATTTATAATAACCATAACCACGAAACAGCCCAGATGCCCCTCAACTAAAGAATGGATAAAGAAAATGTGGTACATTTACACAATGGAGTATTATTCAGTTGTAAAAAGCAATGACATCATGAAATTTGCAGGTGAATGGATAGAACTAGCAAAACCTCCCCAGTGAGATAACCCAGACCAAAAGGACAAGCACAGTATGTACTCACTCATAAGTGTATATTAGTAAAGCAAAGAATAACCAGACTACAATCCCCAGCTCCAGAGAAGTTAGGAAACAATGAGGACCTAAGAGGGAGGAACACAGGGATTGCCCTGGGGATGGGAAACAGATGAGATCTCCTTGGTAAATGGGATCAGGGGGAAGTAGAAAGGAGGGATGGGGGATAACAACATGAGGGATTGGGATGATTGAGTTGGAAGAGGGATGCAGTGGGAGAGCAATGAAGGAGATAACTTGATAGAGGGAGGCATTATAAAGAAAGGCAGAAACCTGGTACTAGGGAAATTCCCAAGAATTCACAAAGATAATCGCAGCTTAGACTTTGAGTAATAGTAGAATCCGTGCCTGAACTGGTCTTCCCCTGTAATATGATTGGCAAATATTCTAACTGTAATTATAAAACCTTCATCAAGTAACTGATGGAAGTAGATTCAGATATCCACAGACAAGCAACATCCTAACTCCAGGAGTTTATTCGAAGAGACAGAGGAGGGATTCATGACCAAATAGAGGTCGGGTTCATGACAGAGAAATCCACAGAGACAGCTGACCTTAGCTTGTGGAAATTTACAGACTCTAGACTAACAGTTAGGGAGTCTGCAAGAGATTGAACAAGGCTCTCTGCATGTGGGTGACAGTTACGTAGCTTGGTTTGTTTGAGAGGTCCCTGTCAGTGAGACCAGGATCTATCCATGATGCTGGAACTGGCTTTTTGGAGCCGATTTCTTATAATGGGATGCCTTGCTCAACCTTGATGGGGGGTAGGAAATTGGTGCTGCCTCAACTGAATGTACCAGGCTTTACTGATTCCCAATTGGAGGCCTTCCCCTTTCTGAGGAGTAGGTGGGGGAATGGATTGAGGGTACAGTGTGGAAGAGGAGAGGGAGCCGGGGATAGAGGATGAACTGTGGTTGATATGTAAAATGAGTAAAAAATAAAATATCTGGAAGTCACAAAGATTTTTGGAAGTGGATGCTAGGTAGAACAACTTTTGTGGCTAAGGAGAAAAATTGGTCTGGGCAGTAGAACTAAAGCTAATTTTTCCCAATGTATTTATCTTGGTTTTAGCGTAGAAATAGCGTTCTTTCCCTCCTTTTCCTTTCTTTTTTCCTTTCCATTCTTTGCTTTAGTTATTCCTAATTAATTTTTGTTTGTTTACATGTTTGTTTGTGATAATACCATGCTGCATATCCAAGAAAAGTTTTGACTTTTTAGTGATTATATTACATAAGCCTCCTAAATCTTAGGATTACAGTAATAACCCAAAATACATGAATCTGTGTGGTCAAGCTAAAGCATTTATTTATTTAATTGGAAATAGTTATAACCTATATATGCATATATGTGTTATTTCTCTCTGAGATGCATTTTTTGTTAATTTATTCATTCTGTATGTACTGCCAACTACCTAAAACGTGGCAGACATTAAACTGGATCCTGGGGAAAAAGTAGAATGCCTCCTTCTAATCTCAAGGGGATCATGGTGTGTGAAAGATGCCAAAGGAGTTCATGAAACACTTTTGGAAACAAATGCAGTGAAAGCCATTTGATAACAAGAGAAGACAGCCAAGCAAGCCATAAGGTGGCCATTCTCAGTCGGTGCTTGGCAAAACGCAGTGCTGGGCAGGGTTATTCAAGTAAATACTTAACACATGTATCTTAGAGAAAGATATAAGTGTATGTTTTGTTTTCTTTTGTTATAAATATGCTTAATATAAAAGATAGTCATACAAAAATGTGAGTGAATATGTCTGCTACAATAAGTTCCATAAAGATATAGATTTGAAAATTTGATATAGATATTCATTAATATTTTTATTAAAGGAAAAGAGAACTCAGAAGATGCATGTTGGTACTTACTTCATGGGTCAATGCGAATGATATCTTTATTTTACTGTAAAATAACTTAAATTCAGCAATTTTCTCATATTTTTTAGTATTTACAATATAATGTAATTTTTTAACACTATATAATTTTTCACTTTAAAGTTGCTATCTTATGAAGTAAAGCTGTCATAGTTTTATTGAGTACTTTCTTTAACCTGGATAATCAATATAAACACAAGTAAATCAAACTGACTTACAGCATCTTCAGTGGTGTAATAACGTTATTCTCATGTAGTCATTCATACTTTCAAAATAAAGCAATTGCATGTAGAGTTATAGAGAAACATTCAAATAGTTTTTCAGCCATAGAAATATAATAGGTACAAGTTTCAATCAGAGGCTAAACTCTTCAGTACAGAAGATTATTAGGGATTAATTGCTTAAAGGCAATGTTTTTGAAGTAATTTGTTTAATTATTAATGTATATAAATTTGTTTAATTTTTGATTGGGTGTGGTGATTGTCACGTAAAACCCCAGTATGTTAATACTCATTTCTTATAGGCTCAGAAGAGCTAATAACACCACACCATTGATTATTGAATGAATAAGTAACACTTTCAGAAGTGTGTAAAATTTTATTGAGTCATATCAAGTAAGTAGAAATCAACTAGAAAATGGACTTATAGTTGGAAATAGAAATTAAGTAGAGTGCTTTAACTTTGTCAGATAATGGAGAGAAGAATGGTTATGGATGGAAATGCATGTATTTCTGCATTTGAGCATGAGATGATATCCTTAGAGAGTGGAAGCATGATGGGGTAGATCCAAGAAACTGCACCAAAAAGATTAAGGTTCATTGCTGCTTCTGTCCACGGGTCAGTACTAAGTGATTTACAGTTGTGAAGTGAGTTGATCAGATTTATATATGAAGCATAATCTCTAGGCAAATCTTTGTTAAAGGAATACAGGTGGTAGCAAGATATACACAAGGAAGTCAGAGAGGCAGCTAGATACGGTGGGGCTCAGGAGAATGATGGCATCAGCAGACTTGGAACCCTTGTATTTAAGAGGAGAGGGGAAAGTGACTGACTCCAGTAATGTTTGACATAAAATTAGTGAGTCAAGCATGGAATAAAAATAGGCAAATCACAGAGAGAGACAAAGAGGAGTTTTAGTTCAGATTGGAATTATGGTATAGTGGTCAAAAGATGGGAGCCATAGAAGAGGACTGAACTCTTTGGTTATGCCAATTAACTTGGAGTCCAAACATACAGTATTAGTTAGTGAGAGGCATTCATATGGAGATGTACTTCAGGTCTGGCTTTAGATAACATGTAGCACATCATTAATATGTAGGAATGAGCAATTGAGTACTAAGGAGAATGGTGGGAACAGCCAGAACGAACTAGAAGGTACATCCATACCAAGTGTCTGTGTAGGTAAAAGGAGCATTACTAGCTACTGGGGAACAAATAACAACAAAAAAACAGAGTATGCAGTAAAGGAGGGGGAAATCACTAAATAAAACAAAACAAGTTTGAAAAAGAGGAAGAATATGTGAGAATATTCCATTTATACTTTCTTCTCATTGAAAATTAAAACATTATAAATTCTTTATTCTCACATTATAACAATCTTAACTAATATTTGGATTTTATAAAAGCTTTAGTGCACAAAGTGTGAGGAATTTTACAAAATGATAAAATATGCATATAAGTAGGAGAAACAAAATTCTTTTCATCACACATTCTACACTTAATATTTCAAATGTTTATCATTTCAACATTGTCTTATAAGTGTGCATTCTTATCCACATATAAATCAATGCATTTGCTCTCATTCCTAAGAAAGTATACTATATTATTCTGAAATACTTTACTTACAATATATGAGTTTCAGTGACTATAGCAGACTTTTGATAATAAATATTCATTTTTGACAATTTTATCCTAAATATCTAAGTACTTAAAGCTTTGCCATCTTAATTAAAGTGTTTTCTCCCTGAAGTAAAGTACAGAAGTAACTGAGTTAAAGGATAAGTAAGTCTAAGAATCTTGATATATTTTGCATCATGCTTTCCAGGAATATAGATTTTATTAAAATTTCATCAACCCATAAAACTTCTCATTTCCGTGGAGTGTTCCTATTTTAATCTATATTTTAAACTAGTCTCCATAGAAATTTCACCTATAATGGGAAAGCAGCTTTTGATGCCAAGTATTTTTAGTTCCTGTTATAAAAAGATGTGAGACGTGAATGAACAAATAATCTCAGGTTCAGCCTGATTTAGGAGGAAGTGATGATTTTCTGGGCATTCAGTATGCAGCTTCTGTCCCTGAGTTGGTCCCCGGATCTGCTTCCTCCTTCTGTGTTCCTGTTTAGGCCTCAGTTACATACTATGTGTTTGTACAGGTTTCTCTTTATTCTTCTTATCCAAGCTGACCATTATTTCAATACAGTTTTGAAAAGCTCATTTCTGAATGTTCATAGAAACAAATATTTGAACAGTGGAACATTGAGTTACATATTTTCTTTGTCATATGTCCATTAATTTTCTTATTGAAGATACACATTTTTGAGGAAAAATAGAGGATCATTTAGGCACTATCATTGTATCTGTGAAAAACCTGTTTGAATGACATTGGGTAGCCACTTAGAAAAGCCCCAAAGACTTTATATGATTAATGGTCTTTTTTTAATGGTATTTAGAAAATAATTCATAGATTACTTCATTTTAATTTCTGTTGGTGCATAGTCATTGTATGGCATGGTTACTTGTCTTCTAGTCTTATCTCTTTTTTCCCTTTCTTTTCTTTTCATTCTTTCATTCATTCTTCTTTTCTATTATGCCCTATAGAGTTCAGTTTGTGATTTCCAGTTGTTCTTAGAGAATGTGACCTGCACTGGACACAATAATGAAGAATAAGTTAAAAAGTAATCATGTGGCTTCAAGACATAATACAGACCATCAAAATTTGATAAAGAACACAGATCTGCTGATCTTCTGCTCTGTTCCAACTTTACACAAGAAGAAGGAAACTTCAAAAATCATATATTTTCAATTCATGTTTAAGGGCAATTAGAAAAGTGTTATGCATAAAGAAAATGAAAATGAAATCTACATTGAAACTTTCTCTCATCCCAGTGAGAATGGATGCTATAGACAACCAGAGTAAACACTGCTAACCAGCTTCATTCATCATTGTCAGAGTGTCAGTTCTTGTGTCCAGGGTTTTGTTTGGTTCCCACTGATGATGGACTATGACATCTAATGTAAATCCAACCCTTTCCTACCCAAGATATAATTGTCCACAGTGCTTCTCACAGCAACACCAGAAGCTAACAAAATTATAATTTTAAAAAAGTTTGAACAAAGTTTTCTTACACAAATTTACAATGAAGGCCATCCTTAGAAAGTCTATAGGTTTCTAACTTGAATTCCCAGGCCTCAATATATATTACCGTTCCATGAGCTGTTGTTTAAAGTGTCCACCGAAGGTCCCCAAACAACAGAGAATATTGAAATTCCCTCTTGGATACTCACTGAACTAGATGTTAAGACTATATTGCTGAAGAAACCATATACTTTATATAAAAATCACAGAAAGACAAAGCTAGTACTGAGCTGGGATGTTTTTCTGTCTGCCCAGGATTTATATGGAAGAAGGTGCTATGCATGTTTATAAGACAGAAACATCATCAAAGAATTTCCCATCTTTGAAAACTGAATGCTATAATTTCTACCTTCCAGGAGATATTTGCCCACTGTTGAAAGAGTGCCAAGACTGTTTGGGAGGAAATATATTACTTTACAACTGCATATGAAGCCTGTTGTATGGGAAAATATGTATCTGCTACTACAAAATTGGTCAAAAGTCTATAACTGGAATTATAATAAGCCTAGGGCAGAATGTACTACTGATATTTTGATGAATAGACATGTAGCTGAACTGATTCCTAAATATTGATGTAGCTTCCCATTTACTAGTATTTTATTCCTGTTTCAAAGAAACTTGTTTTTGTAAAGGACAACAGTCAATACAGACCCATAAGCTACCAAAGTGCTGAGATTGAATAACTGTTGGCGTTCAGCCCAATATATAACATCTGCACCATTTCTTCCAATGTCTAGTAAACATTACAAGAAAACAAGCAGAAATGTTGTAATAAGGAGAGGATGTAGAGGAGCACTATTAATGAAGCCATCTGATAGCTATTACATGGTCATTGTGATCATGACTATATAGTCATTGTGACTACCTGTACAAGATCTCTGCAAGAACAACAAAAGGTCATGAAGGTGGTTAATGTAAGAGGCAAGAATAAAGGATATAATCTTGCTTAGAGCCCTTTTCATTCTCTTATTTTTTTCGATCTTTCTATCACTTGAGAAACAGAACATTTATAAACACCTGTATTGGTTGTTCACAGAGTTGCTATCTTTTCTACAATTACTTCCAAGTGGAAATGTGGTCCGGGTTCACAGAAAAGGGGGCAGAAAGACTTTAAGAGCCAGAGATGGTAGATGACCTCAAAGAAACAGTGTAATATTGACACATTTGATAATACTTGCTTTGAGTTTATATGTGTATAACATCAAGCTGTACAAAATTCTAGCACAGAAAGAGTTTCCATACGAACACAAAATCCCACCACTAGTTGAGTAGCTATTGGTGCTTGGCAGCTGCTAAAAAACAAGGAGATTTCTTATATGATATGACTCCTGATTGAGTACACTTACACTCCAGGGCAGGCCACACTCCCCAAGTACAGTTGGGCACCACAAACTGCACTCAAGAGTGGTGGGGTACGGAATGAAAGAAGGAAGGGAAGAAGGAAGGAAAGCAGGAAGGGAGGGAGGAAGGAAGGAAGAAGAAAATAAAAAAAAACATAAATAAGAAAGTACAAAGTTGCATGGTTTCTGAAATGAGAGTGGAGAAGCTGGAAATGGGAGGAATTGGAGGATGGTGTAGATACGGTCAAAGTACATTGTGTGAAATTCTCAGAATTTTAATAAAGCTACTACCTTTAAAAGTAAAAGAAAAAGAAACATGATTTGAAAGCATGGGTAGTATAGTAGCGTGGTTTCAGACTGTCATATTCCTGTTTTGACTGCATTGACAATGAATCTCAGCTCAGTAATAAATCCAACACACTAAGGAGTTCCTTTCTAAGAAGACTCTACATGGGTAATGTCATGTCCCTGACTGTGATGAGAAAAGCATTTCAGACCAGTCAGATTGAAACCCAGTTGGCGAGTTTATCAAGTGTAAATACATGATAATAAAGATAATAAATATTTTAATGTGTAGGAATGTAGTGAGCAACTTTAGGGCGATACACTTGAAACTTGGGGGATGTTTTCTTAGGAGGAGTTCTACACATTGTCTTTACAATGGCTTCAGGGGTGTGACTGTATGTATGTGTGTGTATGTGTGTGAATGAATGTGTTTTTTAATATGTGTGAGTATTATATTCATGAATGTGAGCAAGTATGCTAATGTTTATGTATGTTTGTGTGAAGATATGTATGCATGTGTATATGTGTGTCAATGTATGTGTGTATGCATGTGCGTGTGTGTGTTTGTCTGTTTAGGATTCACTGACTTTCTAAATTACATTTCTAAACGTGTAATTTACACCAATATATAAAATTCAAGAAAAACTGGGATAGACTCAGTGGTTGAGTGATCTAGCTGTTGCTAGAGCTGAGAATATAGAAGCGCAAATGTGTTGGACTCCAAGACATGAGAGCAGAAGAACTAGTCTTGTTCTTTTCTGTCTGCTACATTGGGTGAGTTAGCTGGGGTAGTGTTAGAGTAAGCTTGATGATAATGATGAGGGAAAGATGGCAGAGGACCAACCCAGCTACGGAATCAAGACTATAAATTAACCCGCCCCAACACCCACCTTATCTATGAACTTCTGGAGCATCTAAAGTGGGCTGGACAGGTTGGACATGCAGATCCAAAGATACAGAATCTCCAGCACACAAGGCGATAGTATGATATCAAAGAGCAAACCTAGTGAGAGCCCATTTTTGATAATGTAGCAGAGGCCAGAAGTGTTGAACCAGACTAATGACGCATTGCACTGAACACTTACAAGTAAAGATGTATGTGTGGACTAGAGGGTGTACTGTATAAATCTCTGGATCTCACTACAATTTCCATGCTAAGATTTTGTTGTTGTTGTTGTTGTAGTTGTTGTCCCTGGTTTAGATTGGGGGTTATTATTATTATTATTATTATTATTATTATTATTATTATATCAATTTTGTTGGAGGAGCTTTCAATGGCAGAGGATGGAAGCAAGGGGACAGGAACATGAGTGAGATTGAAATGAATGATCTGAAATTTACCAGGAATCAATAAAAAAATTAAAACCCAAAAGAGAAACCATATGCATTAAAAATGTTAAGAAAGAATGTCACTTTAACTTCTTCAGGAACAGTTTAGTCTTTGTATGTATATGTGCATGTGTGTGTGTGACCGTGTCTATGTTGGCTGTGAGTTTGCCTTTATAAACTCTTATGTAGCAGGTCATACAATTAGTAGCAATTTCCACGTGTTAAACTGCTTAAATGGTTAAATTACTGTGGAGCTGATTTGTCTAACCTGATTGGCAACTGGACCCCACGAGCGTGGAAGCCGTACTTGCCTTCAGCTCTGCGGCTGATGGTTGCTTGCATCTTTTTGTAGCTCACTGTAGGCTTCTATATTCAGAGTGAGATGCGTACATGCCTGAAGGGTTCTGGCACCAATTAATGAAATCTGGACTGTTAACTCAAGTCTGGACAGCGAGGGATTTTCAGGCTGACCTCCAGCCCCAACTCTCTCAGCAGAGAAGACGGTTTCCACCTCTTCTACCTGCTCACTTGGATATGACTTCTGTGATGAAGGAGCCCTTGTAATGGGAAGCACTCCTCTCTCAAGCTCGGCTCTGGTATTTTTTTCCTTATTTCCCTGGGATGTAATTATCCCATGATAAGCACCTTTGTGTCTAATAACTTAATTAGGAATCACATCACTGCTATAAGTGCTGTTTTATGCAATGGAAATGTGTAATACATTGTAAATCATCAAAGCACCTCTAGGCTGGCCAGCAAAGCAAGCTAGTTTAATTCTAATCATCCCCAGACAAGTATCTTTTTCAGAAGCTTGGCGAGAAGAAAAATACTTCTTTATACAAAATAGGTGGAAAAACATAAAATGGAGTTTCCTAGGTCTGGCAATTTTTGCCTGCCCTCCATGAATAAATTCAGAGTTTACACTGGAGAATTTCTGCTTCTTCTCAAGGTAGCCCCATTCAAGGGACAGAAACATCAGCTGTCTGACTGCTAAGAATACTTTTTCTATTTTATCTTTACTATATTTATGTGTGTTGTGAGTGTGTTCATCTGATAAAAATGACATTTTCTGGAACTGTAACATTTCTGTTTCAATCTCACATTCAGAAGCACGTGCTAAAGTGGAAATAACTGAATATATTATTTGGTTAAAGTCAGTTAGCCAATGGAAAATGGTTTCTTTCCAGGTGAAACCTGACTTTCAGTGAAAATATGAACCATTGCTGTTCTATTGCTTCCCTCAATTGGTTTAGGTAGTCAGTGTGTTGTTGTGAACTTTAACCAATAATGTTTTGAAAATACCCAGTCTGTCAGAGCATATTAGCCCAGACATCAAAATTAAGAAATGAAAATGAGGCCCAATTGAAGAACATGATAAACAAGCTCAAACTTTTCTCTTTCATTTTCTCTCCGATCACATTATTTTATACTGAAATGATAGGTAATTTTCTGTTAATTACATAAGTACATACCATAGGAAATTAGTCACATTTTCCCCAGAGCCTAATATTAATTTGAACAAATATATTTTAATACAACTTGCTCTAATGGCTTGTAAGTCACTCATTTGTTTTCATTCTCCTAAAAGACTTTGGGGACAGTGAAATGCTTCAGCAGGTAAAGACAATTGTTTCAGAGACTGACAAGCTGAGTTCAATTCTCCGGGCTCACCTAGCAGAACAAGCTGAGTTCAATTCTCAGGGCTCACCTAGCAGAAGGAGAAAACCAATTCCAGCAATCTGTCCTTTGAGACACACACACACACACACACACACAAAGGACTTCTAAGTTCATATCATCCTAATATAAGTTTAATATGAAATATTATCCAGCATCACCCATAATCCTGTTGTTTTAATAGGTATTTCAATTTATCAATTCAATTGTTCACTCATGTTTGATGGCAAACTCTAAACTCTTTATATTATTTCTTCTATCAGATGCTCTGTTGTATTTGATGAATCATTGCTTCAAGTTGTTTTGCTAAAACCACTACCTACCACTTTATATACTGAATTCTAGAATTAAGGTTTGAGTTCTCACATACTATAACTATGTTAGCTATTTTTATTTTTACTGTGACAGATAACAAAGACAGATAGATAGTAAGGATGTTAAGAGAAGAAGGTTAGTAGTTGCTGTTGTTGCTCTTTTGGATAATTATAAGGGATACAGTCTATCAAGGTAGGGAGGGCATGATCATAGGAGTCATATTGTCTCTACAGTCAGGAAGCAGAGAATGTACTGAAAGTAAGTTGGGTTATGAAACTTCAAGACCTATATCCAGTGACTCACTCCTTCTTACCAGGTCTCCTATTAAGCCACAAGTGTTGGGGACCAAGCACAGGACATTTCATGCTCAAACAACTACAAATAAACAATATTCACTGACTGTTGGTGACACCCGACTCTTCCAGGCACTAATTCTCAAGAACGAAAGAAATTCTTGTAGTTTTTCAAATGAATACAACCAGCTTATTTTACAGTGAATGGTAGTAATACATTCTGTGGATCATGTGATTTGTAGGAGACTATTATTTGACACAAGTGAAATGCAGCAGGAAGATTGAGACATACACAAGCTCAAGAGGGTTCAGAGAAGGCCTGAATCCCCATGATGCACAGAGAAAGACAAAGACACAGGACATATAGTACATCCTCAAATACTCTAAAAAAAAATAACTTTCTGAGTTGGTTATATTAAGTTGAATTTTTTTAAATAGGACTCCTGAAGTAAATGACAAGTTTCTTAGCTAGTTTTATTAACAGTTCTTGAACATGGGAGAATCACCTAAGAATCACCTAGAAAACTTGTTAAACTTTAGGAACAACAAGATTTCAAAATTTGTAGTTCAAGAATTCTCCAAGAGGAGAATCGCTATAAAGATTGCACATCTTAGGGATTTTTCTAGGACAATAGGTAGGTACTGCCTTATGACTAGCTTGGAATCTTTCTGAAAGCCTGGGATAGCTCTTCAAGACAGTAGGAAATTCTCCAAAGAGACATTTTTTAGCTATGGAAGCAAAGAGGGATGGGGAAGAGCCCTCATAAAGGAGCTCTGAAGAGGGAATTGGTTCTTCCTCGTGTAGAAACAGAGTGTCCCTCTTCAACCACAATGAGTCTTAAAAATGCTTCACTCTGGCAAATACAAGAAGGTGGTAAACTCCTCCTGATAATCCTCTATTCATCAATTAAGGATTGTTAGAAAACAGAAATACATCTTATCCTGTTTGTGGTACCCTAGAAAAATAGCAAGAGATTGGATGGAAATTTCTTTCTCGTGGTCTGTGAGGTAGGAAATTCAACATCAGAGCTAGAGTGTGTTCTGTTTGTTGGGAAGGTTCAGTTTCTTGTTCCAAGATGCATTCCCCAGAATATATCAAAGCTGCTTTCATGCCAGAAAAGGAAATGCAGCAAAAAAAAAATACTAGGATACTTGTTTCAATCTCTATTTTAAGATCAGTAATCCTATTCATGAGTACTGTACCCTCCTGATTCCTACATTTCCTAAAAGATGCCACCTTTTTAATATCACATTGGCAAGTAATAAGTTGTAACATATGAATCCGGGGGACACATTCACACTGTAGCATCCTCCTTTCATGCATAAATATGTATAAGTTAAAACTGGATGAGCTTGAGAAAGATTTCTAATGATGGTAGATTTCATTAGGATTTTGTGAAGACCATTGCAAACCTTGGATTGGAGTAGGCACAGTAGCAAAGCCTCTTTATATGGAAATGAGCTGTGCACTGCTTTGCCTGCTCCTAGAGAGGGAACTGGACCTCTCTTAGGAGACCTAGAAAGAGCATTAGCCTTACAGCTCAGCTTGGCTTCAGAGTGATATTTCTCAGGTTGCCTAGGAGAATAAGTTTTCCCAATTTCTGCATGCCTGCTCTCTAATATTTATAGGTGATTTTGAGAAAGAAAATAGCCTGCTAATGAGACTATTTCTCAGGTGCTATAGATGCTAGCTAGTATATCAACAAAAATTTCTTAAAGGAGGCTTTTCTGAATTTATATGAATTGGAGGGAAAAACATAAAATGCAAGCAGAGAATTTCTTCCTTAGAGACTGGGCATTGAGTAAGCTAATAATGTAGAAATGAGAATATGCTGTCCATAAATAGGATAGTTTTGAGTAATGAGTGTTTCATTCAGTCTGCCAAAATGTTGAGGAATAGCAGGTGCTGGCAGGACTCAGTGACCAGCCCCTTCTGCCTTGAAGTAGGTCGTAGGAGCCCATTATAATTTTTGTGTCATCAAATATAGACCAAACCATCCTGCAGTTTGTATAAATATCATTGTCCTCTGTGACCCTAAATAAGGATCTGATATTTCTTATTGATTAATTTTTTTGAGAATTTAATGGGCTCTGATTTCTTAAATTTGGCTGAATGGATTTATTTCCTTATTAAATATTTAAAAAGTAAAACCTGAAATTTCTTTGTCCAGTTAAACAAGAATGAATAGCAACAAAACTGAACTAATAACCTCCACAGACACCCCCAAAACAAAAACAGGACCCAAAAACCTATTCTGGAAATGGCTCTTTCCTAGAAAGGGAAGAAAGGAATGCTCTTAAATTTAGAAAGGATGTCAAGAAACTTGAAGTGTTCAGCCCATGCAGTTTCCTAACCTTATCTCCTGTAGGCCCACCTTTCCTAGTAATTAAGGTTCCTATAACCCTTCTTTCTTCATCAATTCTTAAATAAAAAACCTTTCAGCCCATGAGTGGTCTTACAGAGTTTTATGTATTGTGTAAAATTTACATATTGTAGCCTCTTTTTTTCTTTATTTTGTTGTTGTTTTGTTTTGATTGTTTTTGTTTGTCTGCTGTGCTTTTTTTTGTTGTTTTTTTGTTTTTTGTTTGTTTGTTTGTTTGTTTGAGACTGAGTATCTCTGTGTATCTTTGGAGCCTGTTCTGGAACTCTATAGACTAGGCTAGCCTTGAACTCACATTGATCTTCTTGAGTGTTGATATTAAAGGCATGTGCCACTCTTGCCCAGCCTATATTATAACTTCTTATGAGATGTTTGATTGCTATCCCTAGGAGGCTTCCTCTTTTCTGAAGGGAAACTGAGAAGGAGTGGATCTCAGAAAGAGGGGAAGTGTGTGTGGGGGGGGTGGACTTGAAGAATAGCAGGGAGGAGGAAACTGCAGTTGGGATATAATATATGATAGAAGAATAAATAAATAAATATATATACATACATATGTACATATACACATAAATACATTATTAATGAATTTGTTGCTTTTCTCTTATTAATTTCTCTGTCATCCTAGGATGAGGCATTTCTAGGATGTCAACTAAAATATCAAATGTGCATAAATGAAAATATCCTTTCACCATAGACTTAAACTCCTGACAAATGCTTATATATTTATGTTGCATAAAATTTCTTAATAAATGATTTCAACTAAAACGACTAAATAACATAAACTTAGCACAACTGCAAGTAGCTCTTACTTGTTCACCATTTAGAGCACAGTGATTAGCACTTGGTGCTGTATTTGAAGAATACCTTTGAAGGAAAGAGTGAGGGCTGTAAACTTGTTGCAAGGTGTTTCCTTCCCAAATCCCTGTTGTTGTAGTATGATAGAGAACAATATAATCCCCTGCCCATTTTTGGAAAGAACAGATCGCTCATTATATCCAGCTCATTTTTTTCCCAATTCAGGTACTAGAAACAGAAAGGGAAAACGGCACAATGTGAGAGGTCTTTTGTAAAGATGGAAAAAGTAAGAGAAAGAGAAAGTTCATAATGTCCAGGTCAACTCCGGTCCTTATTCTTATCACCTGGAAAACAAATGGCCTTCAGTGTTATCATGGTGACATTACTGAAAAACTGAGTCATCGAGATACTAATGATTTAATTCTCCCAGTGGAAATAGAGGATATAACACTGAACTAGCTTTGTTTCATGTTATATTTATGTTTTCTCTACTATAAGCAAATCCCATGAGGAAATCCTCCTTTGTGCTTAACTTGTATCCTGTTAAAACTCTTGTTCCTCAGTGGACGCTCATATCCATGATTTCTGTCCTTGGTAGAGATTGAAAACAGCTGTCCGCAATTTACTGTGCATAGATGTTAAAAGAACCTTCTACGTAATTGGAGATCATTACTAAATTGTCCCTCAGATGTCTCATTCCCAGGCTAAATAATCTCTGTTCTTTAACCTTTTTCATTACCCCATTTTTTAATCTGCAAACTATCCACTGGGCTCTCTCAGGATGCTTGCACCTAATGTGATATGAGGCAGATGCAAGTCTCAGAGCTTTTCTGCAAAGGTTCTACTCATAGTTAAGCTTCCAGTAAAGAAAAGACCATAAATCAGACTCCTAGCAAACTACTTTGTGACAAAGGAGACCTAGTCCAAGGAAAGAGAGAAATTATCAGAGTGGTTCTTTCAAAGTCAGATGGCAACACAATGCTTTTATGTAAGAATTATGTAGCTTAGAATTGCAAACCTAAAAAAAAAAAAGATGTTCAAGTCTAGCTGGAAATGCAACTTTGATATTACTTTATAGGGAAAGGTCAGACAACAGTAGAATAATAGAAGCACAGGCAATAAGACGAAACCATAGTGGATGCCAAGCAAACTAACCAACTACAACCACAAATACAGACAGCATATGAAAAGCTAACCACTAACCTGATTTTTAAAAAAAAAAAAGGAAACTCTTTGTAGGAGAATCTTCGTGTGTGTGTGTGTGTGTGTGT
>LOEQ01012558.1:8006-19692 GCA_001685075.1 Bramus lutescens
GTCTACTCCACCCACCTAAGGGCTGGCCTATCAAAAGGGCCAAGGCAGTTTCTCCATCAACCAATGAAAGTAACACATAGACAGATGACCCTCCTACATCAGCTTGTCAGATGTGGTAGGCCTGTAGGTCAAAGATTGATACCCCAATATTGCAGAAATCCTTTGCGTGACTGTCCTTGTAGCCAGATGCCCATGTCTTTTGGCAACATTACAACCTTCTAGGGTCTTTGATGGAGTTAAAGTCTAAATATATAAACTTAAACTTTTCTTTAGTTATGTTAAAAAATAAATTAGGTATAAAACTTCTGACTCACAAAGATAAGATATATAATAGAATACTTTCTCTACAATTGTCTAGGCTAAATGAACTGGATATTGTAGCTGTAATTCTTACATGACAATTGTTTTTGTTGTATTCGATATTACTATTTTAAAGTTAAAGCATTTCTTTTTATTTAGACAAAAATAGGAGAAAATGCTGTGGGCTAATCCTTCTGCACACTGTGGAAAATATGTTGCTCTCATAGTTAATACAAAGCTAATAATAAAGTCAATAATTAGAGAGCATTTCACGGCAGAGAGAAGGCTGGGAAGAATAAGGGTGAAGTCTGAAGAGATGCCATGAATGCAGAATGAGGATGGGTGGGAGGTATGTACATGACATAAAGAAGCCTCGGGGAAGCACATAGATTAACAAAAATGGGCTAATTTAAAGTATAAAAGCTAGTTGAAAATGAGCCTAAGATATTAACCAAGTATTTATAATTAATAAGTCTCTGAGTGGTTATTTGTGAGTAACTGCAGGGACACAGAGAAACTCGGCCAACAAATAAATCCTTGTCCTTTGTGCTATTTAATTTGTGTGGATTATAACATAAAAAGACTGTATGGTTTTTATTACAAGCAACACTTTCTTGCTATTTAATCCAATTTCATATGTATATATTTTATAATGAAGGAAATTATATCATATCTTTTGTTTGACCTTAAATTTAATCATATATATGGTTTCATATAGTACTGTTTCTCCTTCTTGAGATTATTTGTGCTACATAAAATGAAAACAAAATTCTTTGCAGAAACTGAAGTGACACATATACACAACTAGAATTTTCCACAAAACAATTTGTTTCTATAGTCTTAGCTACATGTAGGTAATTGCATAAACTCCATATTATTATTCCTTTCTAATAGTTTATTGCTTGTTAAATTGTTGATATTCAGCAAGGAATCCACAAATTTAATTCTTAGTAATTAACATCCATATCAATATACTATGTGGGTTACTTTCTCACTATGCCTGCTATCTGCTTCATAAAGCACTTTGCATCCATTGTCAATCATTGTCTTCTCCTAACTGTGATAAAAGATCTATAAATATCCTTGATTGATACAGATTAATATTATGGGTCTATTCCATGTGTAGAAACATCTGAATTATTTAGTAATATTTGCATACTAGGAAAAAACTTAGCTGCTAAAGGTAACTGCCTCTTATCACTGAGAGAAAACAGGACATCAAGAAATCCAGTCAAAAGAAATTCTAATATATTTTTCAAGTACCAATACACTCCTTGTGTTTTGTTTATTCCACAAACTTTTTCTAACACTAGAAAAAAAATGGTACTATTGCATCCAATAATTGTAACTCTAAATGCTAGGATGTAACCATATACATAATGAAATTTAAGGCAGTTAAAAATAGGCGAAATATGTTTAAGATTTTTCAATGAATTAGCAGCAGAGTTTTGCTATTGAGCCCAAGACCCTACAGCACCTTCTAATTGTCTTTGCCCAGATCACTGTGATCTCTTCACAGTGTGATGCTGAATTGATCATGTTATTTTCTTTGATCTTTTGTGTGTCACAGATGTCAGGCAAGCAGCTTCTTGAAAAGCTTTTTGGTGATTTTTTTAAAATTTTTTCCCAGTGTAGAAAAGCCTTCTAGACTAGAGTCAACTCTATAGTACAGTGTACTGAAGATGTACAGTTGAGTTGTTCTAGGCATCACCAAGTTGGACAACTGAAGTATGTCCATGCACTAGGTGATCAGTCGTCATACAAGTGAGCTCTCCATGGAGTGTTGAAAGTCCTAGGTTGTCATAACTCAGGGGGAAGGAAGACCCAACATTGATATTAACTATTTTTTATGAATATCTGAGAGTTTTCATATTTAAAGATTAGTTTTAAGGAACATTTATAAAAATGAAGATTTATGTGTAAATATATAAAAGGAAATGCTGCAACTAAATTCAATCTACTCTAACTGGGTTCCTTCAAAATTAAAATGAAAGCCCATTAAGAACCAATTACAAATGTTTCTGTTTAAAATGGAAACTTCAATGTAAAGCAAACCTGCAATGCGCTCCAAAGAATAACAGCAGCTGCTTAATGATGGGTCTAGATCTTGTGCAATGGTGAGGATTTAGCCCCTTTGGAAACATTGTCAGTGGAAATACCTGCTAATAACTGCTGACAAATTATCTGCCAACAGAATGCCAGTTTCCTATTGACAACTTGTAAAAACCAAACATATGGTACCTAGGCATTGTCTTAATTGCCTTACAGGGGCTGTTTCTCTTTGATATGAAGGCAAGTCTATTTTAGTGAAGTTTAGTTAAGTTTTATTCAATATTTTTTGCCATAATTGTTTAAATATGGCTTTCTAAGATACAGAAAAATATCAGGAAAATCCTGAATAAACTCAACTACGACAATGAAGTGTAAACCAATTGCATTACCACAATGGTCTGTGTAAAAGGCTTTGAAAAAGGGTGTCCTTAAGTGGTAGCATTATTTGTGCCATTCCCACTTGAAGCTTATGTTTCACCAGTGCTCAGTGCAACACCACAAGTTTTCACATGGCAGCTTCATGAGAGACCAAGATTGACAGGATGCTGTCTATTATTTTGCAACCACAGTGTATCAAATGTCACACAGTATGGTCAAGATATGTCACTTTTAACGCATCAACATTTGATCTTTGGCATGGAATGTTATGTGAACACAGAGACTGTGAATAACCATGGCATATTGTTAAGGATGAAATAAATCTGTTTTGGAATAAAGGATGGCTGCTGCTGAATTATTCAATTTTCCCAAAAGTATGCATGTTAACTCATTGTGAAAGTTAAAATTAAAGCTAAATTTTGCCTCTACATAGTCTAAAAAAATGACTCAGCACATAAGCCAAGACATAAGTATAATGCATATATATATATGTGTGTATTTTTATTAAAACATTTATGTGTGGAGTTAGAAATACTTAATTCTATCCACATTATTAAGAAATATAATAATATATTAAAAATAGATCTTAAGAATTTTTATTTGTAAAATAGTAATCATAAAAGTATATAATCGAAGTAAAACAAATTAAATTCATTTTCAATACATTATGTTCCCATACATATTGGAAACACTAAATGATGTTATGATTTTAATATAATATGCAATAACCAAATTTATTAGTAAATCTGTCAATAATTATAACTATTTGACATTGTTTTGTGATGGGAAAATTCATTTGAAGAATGATACTGAAAGGTAAATTACTGACTTATTAGCAATATTAATGATAATGAATGACAGGTGTAATAAATATTATACACTGTCCCTATCAAACTGAAATTTGAAGCCTTTCTGCTTGGCACCTTCTGTCATTTTGCATGACTTGCCAACTCTGATAACTACCTGTCTTCTCTCTGAGTCTATAGTTTCAATAATAGTGTCACAAATAAGAATAAACAGCATGTGCCTTCCTGCATTGGGCTGATTGTGCTTAGAATATCCTCTCATATAATTTATTTAAAATTCATCAATCATTAGATATTGTGAGAATATCAGATATCATTGTATGACACACATACAATATTATGTAGGCATTACCAGAATATATATCCAAATATCCCCATCTAGCAAAGGATCAAATTAAAATACTATGCTCAGTTTAATTCAAAAGAGTACAGGAGAAAGAGATGACTTAAGGCCAGTGAGATGGTGCAGGTGATATTACACCTGCCACCAACATGATTTTGGTCGTTTAAATGAAACCACCCATAGTTACAGAGGGGGTGTCATTATTTGAAAGGATTGGGATCTATGGCCTTTTTGGAGAAAATGTCTGAAGAAGGGGTTAACTTTAAAGTTTCAGAAAATCAGGCCAAGTCTGTGTGCCTGGTGTTTCAATCATAGAACTTTCAGCCCCCTCTCCAGAACCACATCTGCCTACATGCCAGTCTGCCTCCTGCGATGATGAAATTGAACTAAACATCTGAACTGTAAGCTTGTCTGAATTAAATGCTTTCATTTATAACAGTTGTTCATCATGGTTTCTCTTTACAGTTATAGAGACCCTAACTAAGACACATGGAAAGTCAATTCAATCTCTAGGACACATACGATGGAACAAAGTACCAGTTTCCTGTGATTGCTCTGGCTTCTCCATAGCACTGCGTGTGCTTGGCTCATTCAAGAAAATCAATATTTGAAAACTATTTACATTTAATTGAAAAAATATGTAACTTAATGAAATAAGGGCAGATTTTGGATGTTATATCTATCACCCTTCCTAACGTCTAAGAACAATTTCAACATAGTGATGCATAGTCAATATATANATATATATTAAATAGTCTATAATATACATGCGCACCAGATGTGTTCAGTACCCAGGATGGACAGAAGAGTGTGTCGGATCCTTTGTAACTGGAGTTTTTGCTAGTTGTAAGTCTTTATGTGACTGCTTAGAGCCAAATGCAGGTCCTCTCAAAGAGGGGAAAGTGTTCTTAGCTCCTAAACATCTCTTCAGTACCAAGACATATCAGTCTTCAATTAGTCTTTGAGTATCTCTCTACCTGCTGGCTAGCTTTCCTAGTTCAGTAGGCTGCTCTGTAAGAAAATATTTAATAATCTTATCCATTACTGATCCCTTGATGATACAATGCCAACGTTCCAGACAAAAGGTACCCATGCGTAATTAGTGGCAAGACAGTTATGGTTGTAATCAATTGGTTTCTTAATTGTTATTCTATTTGAATGCTGCTTTATGGTGAGAAGTCTTGGCTCATACTGCAAACTTAATCAAAACAATGACTGTGGATGTCACCAAAAGAATGTTCTACTGATACTTTGCTGTCTATTAAATGTTTATGTTTATGTTTTTATATGAGGTTACTTTCAGCCTGGTTTGCAGAGGGCAATGGTTAATGAAAAGAATCATTATTCATCAAACTCCTGAGAATCAGTGACAGATCAGTGATCAGGACTAAATAGGATCAAAGAATTACACCAAGGATCAAGGGCCAAAATCGAAAAGAAAAGGCATAGATTGTAAGAACTTCAGAATTGTATGGAGTTATATGAAATACTGTCTTCAGAATATTGCATGGTAGTTACAATCATCAACACCCAGCAGCCGTGGCTAGATGAACAGTATATGCAAAAAAAAATCATATGGCATCAAAGCAGGCAAGGAAGAAAAGGGGAATTTGTCAGTCTATGCAGGGAGAAGCAAGGGTAAAGTAGTTTGAATATGATGGCAACATACTCTCTAAACACATGAAGTAGTCAAAAATATTTATGAAAAATTGAAACACAAAGCAAACTGAGATATCAAAAGTATGGAAGATGAAAAGATAGGAAAGACAAGGGAAAGATAAACAAAAAAAGAAATGAATGAACAAAATAAAGGCTCCCCAGAGTTTCATGTGCATTTCTATCAATAGAATCTTGTGCTCTGTTGTAGTATTCTGTTGATCAAAATGCACAAAACATCCAAACTAAAAGGACAAGGATGTCTGTGAAAGGATTGTATCTGTAGCAAGTAGCTACATAAAAATACGTTTAAGAACTTTAAAATACTGCTAAATCATTATGTTTTGCTATTGTCCTTGCTTGCCTCCTACAACTGGAAGTTAAAGTAGAATGTATTTCTGAAGATGCTGTCAGCTTGAAAAATAACAGTATGAGGAAGAGAGCAAGAACTGACCTGGAAACTTCCTCGTGGAGAACACTGCTCATTGTGTTAGAAGGTATTATGTAAGTTGCAAAGGGTCAAGGGAGAAAACAAGTTGTCACCATTCCCATTTGTAAAACCTGTGAACTGCAACCATAACCAGCCTGGCAAGACATCACCAATGTGGCAATACAGGAATTCTTAGCTTAGGAGAAATGAACAGCTGTCTAATTGGACTTAGGATCAATTCATAAGTTTGGTATTCATTCCTGGTACTGTGAACCTAGCCAACTATATGTGGCCTAAAATGGCATAGTCTCAAGTGGAGAACCTACCATGGTTATTTCCTGAAATCAGTGTTTTTGACATATATCCTACTTTTACGCATAGGTAAGGGTCATTCTTACCTCTTATTGAGTAAGCACTTTGCAGCAGTAGAGACTATTACAGAAATTCATAATTGGCCAAAATGTAGAGAATAACTGACCACGGATGCGAAGCTCCATTTGGTGTCTCTCAGACAACCCTTATACCTAAGGATCATTACAGAAGCGGGGTGGAAAGGTTATAAGAGCTCTACACCCAGATACCTTCTCTAAGAGCATACCTCATAGACATGGCAGCAAAAGCCTTCACATGAAATCTCATCATTAAGTTTGCCTAAGCAGGATCTACAAAATAACCCCATCAGTGGACACACTAATGTAAACGGTAGAAATTTCATAAGGCCCTACCCTGAGAAGTGCTATAGGCAATCATTAGATGCTGAGAGTGAGCCTCTGTTTACTCCAGGGATAAGTCTCTTGATAGATCAGCCAATCCCAAATGGTCAGTCATAGACACATACATAGATGGCAAACTCTGAATGAAAGCAGTATGTGTACATGTTAATATATGTATATATGAAATAACAATAATTTCAGAATGTTTAGAAAATTTGGAGAGAACTGGGAGGAGTTAGAGGGAGAAGAAATGTGCAGATATTATGAACATATAGTATTAATGTGTGAAGTTTTCAAAACCAACCTTTATATCACATATCATAAAAATAATTAAATATTAACCATTATTATAAACACAAAACATTTATAGCACATATCACAAAATTAATTAAGCATTAACCATTACTATAAATATAAAGGCAATCATAAAACTCCTGGGAGGAAGAAGATTATTTTCATGCCTTTAGTTAGGTGGAAATTACTTCAATGAGCACTCATGAAGACAACAATCATAAAGCAAAACTATACCTTTGACTTCAGAACAAATAAATGGTTCTTATCAACAAAGAAGAAAATCATTAAATCAGTAGTCTAGGGTGAGAAAAAGTGACTAAAATAGTATCAATGTGAGTATTTGCTAACATTGCGACTATATACAAACTTCTTAAAATTAGTACCAAGAACAGAAGCCAGTCAATTCAAATTAGACAAAAAATAAATTAAAATTAGAAATGTTTCAACACACACACACACATATCTTGAATCACTAGTATTGAGGAAATGATAAATACAACTATGGTTTAAAATTATCTCTGTGTTAGAATTACTCAGTCCAGATAAACTAATTTGTGAAGTAAACAGCACAGTGTTATATACCAGCAATCTGCTGCAGGAAATCCTTCAGCCAGTAGCCTTTAAGTTACCAGCCCATGTTGGTGTGGCCTCCTCTACTATAAATGTCGATGTAAAGAGCATGCTACCTCTCTCTTCCAACTGCTGGATTCAATTGCTATTCCCCATTTGAGCATAAGACTGTGATCTGTGAGTCTTCCCCTAAATAAATCTTCATTAAACTCAATTCTGATCTAGTGGAGATTCTTTTTAGCGTTCATCTTCAGGAAACTGGTGTAGAAAATTAATAACTAACTTGTAATATATGGGGGTGTATTCTTTCAAAGTTTAGCTTAACACCTAGTAGATATTAAGAGAAGTAAACTTTAAAGAGCACAAGTCAGACCATACATATATAGGTTAATACAAAAAGAAATCCATTTTCAAGAATTATTTAAAGAAGCCAACTCTGTTAGAAGGATAGTTAAACTATTGCATTCTCACAAATGAGTTTTCAAGGTTAATAGGAGTAGACTTCTGAAAGAGAGGGGTGCCAGAAGTCTGGAAAGACCCAATGAACCACAAAACTATAATTGCAAAGAACCAACTGCACCTCATCACTTCATGGAACTTCTGAGAACTCTGAGGCAAAAGTCATCTATGCTGGGAATTTCTTACACTAACATACAAACTGAAGTTTCCCTGTTTTGTTTTGTCTGTGCTTAAAATAAATCGAAAATATTTGGGAGGTTTTTATCCTGTATTTCTGAATATTTAGTCTAGCCAGTGTCTCTAGGTAGCTGTGAGTCCTTTAGGGCCATGGAACAGTACATTTGCAGAAAGCAACCTAAAATGAACTCGAGGAAAGTATCCTGGTGAACTTTACTTTGCTGAAAAAGTCAAGGGAGAATGGAGATAGAAATGGAACCAAGCACTCCACACTGTTTCCTGAATATGCTCCGTGTCTATTCTTGGCTTACTGTAGTGCCACAGGCAGGGTCACTGTGCTACATCCCATGGGTGTCGAGAGGTTTTGACAGATGTGGCTCAATGTTTCATCTATTAAGAATGGCCTTAGCTACATTGAAGGAATAAAATCCTTTCATAAATATCACTACTTAAAAACTAAAAGTGAGAACTTTGTCACCTTTCTTTCAAGGTAACTACCCATTATTCTCCCCTGAGGCTCCTGAAAATCTCAACCTCAGCTGTTAGGAGCAAAGAACACAGAATCCTTTGACATCTGAGCCAGCTGCTGCTTCGTTTGAGGATCATTTGGCTTCTGAACAGATAAAGATGCCATCTTTTAATAGTGGTGATTTGAACCTTGAATATCACTTTTAAAATAAATATTCTTATTTAGTTGTTATATATTAAGACTTAATAGATGATATTAACTCATAGGTTCCAATTACTAGCAGTGTTATGAGCACAATAAAATCAAAATCTTGTGAAGTATACCTCAATAGCTCAGTGCCTTTGATTCATACCAGGCAGCAAATTTCATACGTTTAAATGTGTTATCTCCCAGGACATCACATTTTCTCAGTTTGTCATGGTTGAGTTTTCAGTATGTCTGCCAACATATTTCATTTTCTGTGATCTCCTTGTAGATGCTTCACTACAGATGAAACGTTTAACTTGGAACAACAGAAAATGATTGTTCTCTGAATATCAGAATTTATTTCTCAAGTTTATGTCTTCTAAATGCTTGTTTTCCAGTAAAAATATTTAAATATCAATGAATAATTATAATATTTATATTGCTTAATATTATAAACACATGACTACACTGAAACTTTTTTGTCTCTACATAAAGGCACCTGTGATGGTTTAGAAATTGTTCTTATTGCTTTTACCATTGATTGGTAGATCATAAAATTGTGCAGTTGAGTGAGGTAGTTAATGCTTTTACTCCCAGAAGAACTAAGAAGAAAGAGGCAGCCAAATATCTATGTAGTTGAGATAAGCCTAGCTGACTTAGTGAGATCTAGGTCAGGAGAGGCTATATAGTGAGACTTTGTCTCATTAAACAAATAGAATTTAAAAAAAAATTGTCATGTCACACACAGTACTTCCATTAATGGGAGTGCATCCTTGGATGCATTTTTGTGTTGAGTATGTGCACACATGTATATGGGTCCCTGTGTGTGCATGTGGACACCAGATATCAACATCAGGGATCAGGGATTTTATATCTCTTTTGGCACTATTTCCCCCTTCTTTTCTAATGTAGGGCTGGGTTCTTTTACTGAATCAGAAGTTTTACAATTGACTAGTCAATCTGGCTATCAAGAATTACGAATACTTCTGCTGTCTCATACCAGTACTGAAATCATGGGGGAATGTCACCAGGTCTGAATTTTTATGTGTATACTGCCAATCAAAATCAAAGTCCTTGCAAATTTACCCAATGAGTCTCATCCTGAAGACTGATGCTTAAGAGAATTCCCACACTAGCTTAAAATTGAGAATAATAGAGGGTTATTTATTTTGGGGTAGGTAGACCTACAAATCAATATTCTCTTCTGTAACTGAGAACAACAACTGAACTCCACAGCCAGAAAAGAGGCCAGTGGAGTGAGCACTTTACATCAGCGCTTAAAGTATAAGAGGTCACACCCAAGTGGGTGGGTAACTTAAAGGCTACTGGCTGTAGGAATTCCTACAGCACCTCTCTATTTTGTTTAAATAAGAGAGTTCTAAGCTTAAGACAAAATTATATACAATAAGAACAAATATATCAAGCAAAAATGTGATAAATGTTTCAATAATTATCCTATCCTAGTGAGTTTAAGTCTTATATAATAAATAACTTGGCCAATACGTGAGAAGAAAGTAACTACAAATATCAAGTCTTTAACCCCATTGAAGATCCGAGATGGGAAATAATATTACCTGAGAAAGCAGGAAGTGCAATTAAGCAACTTCCAAAAATATACAACAAATGACAGAGACAACAGGCTACCTGGGCACTCACCCAAAATCTTATTTGCAATGTTAAAGCAACCAACTTTGGCTAAAACCTAGCATAACTAATAGACCATTTTCAGAGGCAAGATACTTTTCAGAACTGTCTCACCCTGTCTTGGCAAGATTTGACAGTCATTTTCCTTGAGTCCTGCTTTTCCATTTCCAGACACATGTACCTTGTCAGTGGTTGAGGAGGGAGCAGTTTCTTGCCCAACGGCCAATAGAGCCAAGAAGAAAACAAACTCAAAGTGTATTCAGTGTTCAACATTCTCTTGGGAAAAGATTGGTGCTGCCAGGAGCAATCATGTCTCACATCAACCGAACCCTAAGTTATTTTAATGCCATATTCTACAACTCTTTGAAGTGGTTGAAGATTACCTATCTATACAGAATACAATCTCTATGTATCTAAAGAACCTGATTAGTCTAACTATAAGTATGACAAACATGGATGACTATTGATCTATAATTCTTAATATCTATATAACTTAAAGACTAAAACTTCATATTAGAGTATTATACAGTAAACAACTGTGCAAAAAATGAGGACAATGATCTCAAAATGTAAGCAATGTAAAAATATATTGATCAGAGGAATAAATGTACATTTTAATATAATGAATATATCCTAAAATTTTATTGATATACAAAAATGTTTTAAGCATATGTAGAATCGTGCATGCATACAATATGACAAAGTAAATTTGCCTAGATATACAAATATTGCAGATGAAAATAGGAACATAGTCAATTTAAGTTTGTATCAGTATACAAGAATCTATACCAATGTAAATTGCCTATAAATAATAGCTCACATGTATTCACTTTATTACTCACTATTATTATTAGTGTGTATATGCTCACACTAATCTATTATCCCATCCAATCTTCCCCCCTTTTTTTCAAAGAGATCCCTGAGCCTACAAAATTTTTCCCCAACACCCAAGCCTACACCAATTATAATCAACCTTTAAATGATGTACCTATCCCTAATGACAAACTTGTTTGGGAGAGGGGACATCGTCTTTTAGAATTACTTCTAGCTGCCATGGTGAGGGGTGATGTTCTTTCTATGGGGTCCTGTGAATGTAAAATGATGTTTAAGTTCCAAGAATCCTGTCTGGTTTAACTGCAAATAGTCTTTAAGTAGCCGGTAGGGTTTTTCTGAAGTTGCTATTTGGAGTTCTGGCCAGAACATTGCAAA
>LOEQ01012559.1:19400-44221 GCA_001685075.1 Bramus lutescens
TTAGTCAGCTCTCCTTGTCAGCCACGTTCAGAGAGTCCGGATTGATCACATGCTCCATCAGTCCAGCTGGCCTTGGTGAGCTCCAGAAGACCCATCGGAGAGCATTTGTAGGAAGAAATGGGCAGGCGCCAATGCAAGAATAAAGTCCTTTTTGATATTTGGTCAGGAGAGTCAAAGAGACTCCCCAAAATATAGACTACTCCTGGTTGCCTCTCAGAGGATGAAAATGAACTTTTATTGCTCAAGACACCATTCACTTTGGATGTAGGATTCAGAAGTACTGAATCTGATCTGAAAGTGTCCTCCCTGAGGAATAGTTTTCATAGAACCAGAAAGTGCTATGAATATTGCAAAGAAAGGAGAAGTACACATAGTCCTACTCACTTGTGAAGCCTATGAACCACACCAATGTACAACATGGCAATAAATCTCTAACGGTGAGACAGTGGCACTCATTTTGGTGGTAACCAATATCTGTGTAATGAGATCTGCTCAAAAAAAGACAAAACTGTGCCTAGTACTGAAGTCTATCCAACTCCACAGGGCTAGTATATTTTTAGATCTGACAGGAGAATCTACTAACCCTAATTGGGTTAAGGTAATCTTCAATTTAAGATAATCCCTAACTGCATTCTCAATGCTTACCCTTGTACCAGCAGATAAGTGTAACTTTTAACTACTACCAAAGACCTTTTTTTTTTTTTTTCAACAGAGGGCAGTACAGGAAACCACAACTGATCAAAACACAAAACGCAACTGATGCAGGGGTGGCCAGTTCTGATGGGTACCATCTAGAGCAAAGCTCCTGCCTTAGATCTTCAAGTTTCAGTCCCTTGTGAGCTGGCACTATTGGTTTTAGAAGTCAGGTAAGGTAGTGATATCATGCCAAGGAAATCCTCAGTGGGTAAAGTTCCTTACCACATTCTATTGAAGAAATAGACAAAGGGCAAAGAAAGAAGAGTCTATAGTCAAAATATACCATTGAAAGGAATGCTACCCATGACCTAATTCCTCCAACAATGCCTTATTTCTAATGTCTCATCCAGGTATGATGTCATCAAATGTTAAATTCATTAAAAAACTATCCTGCTTTATTATACTCTATTTATTTCACAATAAATAGCCCTTAATATTACTACTTCCTACTGGGGACTAAACTTTCAACTCATTAACCTCTGAGATTATTTTATATCTATATCATACTGAATCAATCAAATAATCAAAACATCTGGGATAAGACATTCATATAATTCTACTTTTCTATATTTCCTCCTACATTCTCTCTTAAAGTATGTCAATTCTTAAATATCAAAAGTCTTATAAGTTCAATGCCTGTATGCTTAATAGAACAATAATAAACAAAACTAAAGACTGCATGAGCTTTTAAGTTTTTATATTTAGTATTATTTAGAGAATCACCATCTTTCACTGAGGTATATATTGTAAAATTGACCTATGGACTAAAATAGATCCTTAGCCCTTTTTTCTTAAAATAATATAACTAAATGTTTTGGACATTGAATTCATGCATTTCATTTTCCTCCTAAAAAGAAAAATATTTATTATTTTTATAGCACTCTGCTTGTCTTTTGGTGCATTTGTCTTGGAAGAAACAGAATGAGCAAGAAGGTCATTTAAAGTCATTATTCAGAGGGATAGATGAGTTTGAAAGTAGAATTTTATTGCCCACTTGAACTTAATGGGTTCCAGCACACAGAATGAAATAGAGTTTACACTGTGTCATTTACATTGACATTAACTTGGTAAGACTCAAAGGAGTTCTCTGATAACTTTGCTTGCCAAAATAAAAAANATTTGTCTTGGAAGAAACAGAATGAGCAAGAAGGTCATTTAAAGTCATTATTCAGAGGGATAGATGAGTTTGAAAGTAGAATTTTATTGCCCACTTGAACTTAATGGGTTCCAGCACACAGAATGAAATAGAGTTTACACTGTGTCATTTACATTGACATTAACTTGGTAAGACTCAAAGGAGTTCTCTGATAACTTTGCTTGCCAAAATAAAAAACGACCTCTGGATTATGTCTGCCCTCTCTTTGATTGTTCCTAGATGAAAATTCAGTCTTTTATACTAATAAAATCTCACAGTCTTGACACTAATGTTTCATCTGCACCTGATAATGAGATCTATGGAGTTTCTTCCAGAAAATCCTTACCTTTCCTTCAGAACAAGTAGATGTGAGGTGAGATCAGCCATGTCTTACATTCCTCACAAATTTTGTCATAATGTAGAATGTCATTTGACTATAAGGTCAAGTAATTAAGTGACTGTTGGAAATGATTCATTGACCAAAATATTTCTGTTTTGTAATTATAAATATTATAGTATCATAATTATAAATACTAATCTATAGTCATACACCACAATTTTAAAAAAGTGTATGTAGTATTTTTTATTTTTTGTGTATGTAGTATTTTAAAATGCAGGATCTATGAAACTTTAAAAGTACAGAGCTTCTATTTTGAAGACAATGAGTGGTGGTGCTATTCCAGAGCAAAACATTTCTGCACAATTTGAGAAAGAAAATGAAAGTACTGTAACTAACATAGTTTTTAGATCTTTAAGAATTCTATACACTATTTAAACAGGGGTTGACAAGAAACACACAATCATTGACTCTTCAATAGGTTTTTATGGATACAGAAAATAAATATTCAGGTTAATCACAGAAAATAGAAAAGTTGGCCTATAATTATTTTATCAAACTAAAATATCAAATAAATACTGTGTAATAATCAAGTAAATGTACATTCTGTTGTGTAAATTCTGTTCTTTAGCACCTCTAGAACCTTTTAAATATTAATTTTCATATAAAAACTATCAGAGAAAATGGAGAAAAAAGACAAAGATGGCATCCACAAATTCTCTAGCTTTATAGGAAGTAAAGAACTTCAGTGTGTATGTGTGCGTGTGTGTGTGTGTGTGTGTGTGTGAATGGCTTATGATGCAAGTAGTCCTTAGTCCAGAACACACACACACACACATGTCTAATACATATATACATACATACATACACACGCACATATATAATAAAAGCATGGAAGGAATATAATAAAGTAAGGTGAAAGAGAAATTTTGTTGAAATGTCTTTTAAAATTTTATTTGCTATATAGGGTCCTGATTTTTTCTCTATAGACAAAGAATATTAGTTGAGCAATCTCTAGAAATCATATGTTGAACCAATTTCTATGAATGCAGTGCAGACTTAGCAATGGTTAGAAAGTTAATCAAATGTACAAGTCATAGAGGCTGAGAGACGCCTATGATTAAGGAGGAGCAAGGTGATACATGGACAACATGGATTTTTTTATAAAATTTGAAGACAATTACTATTATTTGTCATTGATAGACTAAATGGAAATTCCAACTCATTATTACAAATTGCTAAGACAAATTATGCAGTTACAGTTGGAGGTCAACATTATCCGCAATATCAATAGATGTATAAAATAGTTCAAACACCTTGGAAAATACATGCTTTCTACTAAAGCTAAATACAAATGCAGTATACCTCCAAGGCATTTAATTCTTATACATGGAATACAGAGAAAATATTTACAGGATATGGAAGGAATATTAATAGGGGCATTTTGGTAAATTTTGTAAAATTTCAAACAACATCAGTTTTATAGTGAAAAGGGAATGGGAACTTGCTGGTTTCATTAAACCCAATACAGCAAAAAGGCTGTACTGGTACAGCCGATATTATAAGTAGATATCAAAAAGTTGTATTGAATGAAGCTGTAGGCACACAACATGACGGACGATCGGTGATTCAATTTCATACTTCAAAGAGGCAAAATCAATCCAGTGTGAGACACGAGAATTTTATCCTTTCATACTGACAGTGCTTTGACAAAGATAACTTGTTAACTTGTCTTCTTCTTCTCTTCTTACCTTCCTTTGCTGGCCATACTGGGGATGAAATTAAGGATGAAATAACTGGAGTACCACAGTTGTTCACCCCTAGCATACCTACTTTCTCAACTGAGGATTTTCCTGGGCAATTTCATACTGCGATATCCATACCCCATTTTTGTAACTTTTGTCTATGTGAGTTAAACTTCATTTGAAAGTTTAGTAAATGTGGTCTATTAACACTTAAATACTTTGATGAACCAAGTTTTCATTCAGAATAGACATGTGGTCAGGTGAATGTCTGAACAAATGATAATCAGAAGAGCTCAAGCTCAGGAGACAACAGAAATGGCTGAAAATTTAGACAGAAGGAATCATGCTTTGTTAGGAACCTGAAGTACCAGTTTAAGTCCCTCTGGGAATCTGTATCTAGAATCTGTCATGGAAGAGATAGTCAGTGAGCAATGGAAAGAGCATCTTAACTGCAAATTTTTACTAGCAGCCCTGCATTTTACTTGTTTAATTTTTACTTTAGAAAATACTGATAAAAACAGAGATATTGGTGTCAAACTCTTCAGCAGTTTATTGTACATGACCCGAAATGTATTAATGTCATATCGGAATCTGCCCAATAAGCCTCACCCCAATGGGTCAGACATTTGAGGAATGAAGTTGAAATAACTCGACTTGTTCATCACCATCCTAAGGAGGTGGGTGATATACTGTGAGGAGATGGGTTGACTGATTTCCTGGCAAACACCCATTCTGAACTCCTCATTAGAGGGTTCTGTTCATGGTCTCTAAATTAAAGTGATCTTAATTTTGAGAATGACCACTTATCTAGCCATAGGTTGCTAACATCTCATGTGTCTCTATGCTTTCACTTTCTGGGTAATTCTAANGAATCTGCCCAATAAGCCTCACCCCAATGGGTCAGACATTTGAGGAATGAAGTTGAAATAACTCGACTTGTTCATCACCATCCTAAGGAGGTGGGTGATATACTGTGAGGAGATGGGTTGACTGATTTCCTGGCAAACACCCATTCTGAACTCCTCATTAGAGGGTTCTGTTCATGGTCTCTAAATTAAAGTGATCTTAATTTTGAGAATGACCACTTATCTAGCCATAGGTTGCTAACATCTCATGTGTCTCTATGCTTTCACTTTCTGGGTAATTCTAAGAACAATGATAATATGAATATATCAGTTACTTCCCAAGATGGATATTTTTTTTCCAAAATTTACTGGGAGATACTTCTATCAGAGACAAAAAAGTCACTTGCAGTAATTTTCTTTGCAGATAATTGTTGAACATTAGCATATTAGAAATGAAATCCCTTGGTGAGATGTTTCAATAAACAGGAAAAAATACAAAATTACACTTAATCCTAAGTGTTTTATGTAANATTAGCATATTAGAAATGAAATCCCTTGGTGAGATGTTTCAATAAACAGGAAAAAATACAAAATTACACTTAATCCTAAGTGTTTTATGTAACCATCACTCACACAATGTTGTAATTCCTTCCAGGCTAATGAGTGAGGACTGCTGGAATATGAAGGATTCTTAGTGAGTTTTTCAAGACTTTTCATCATTTAAACCCAATGCCTGGTGTTTCTTTGCCTTTTTAAAACTGAGTTACCATAAATGCCTTCATGTTCATGATATAGTCCTGGGAAGGTGACTTAGCAGGTAAGAACCCTGCTGATCAAAAATGAGCACATGATTTAAAATCCTCAGCATGGATATAAAAACTGACGTGCGTGTAACCCTAGCTTTTCAGAGCAGATACAAGCAGAACTTGGGATCTTACTGGCCAGACGCCTTCCTGATACACTGAACTTGCAATTCAACAAAAGACCCCATTTCAAGAAAATATAAAGAAAATGACAGGGTATCTCAGGAAATATAAGAAAAATGATAGGACATCTCAGGAAATATAAAGAAAATGATAGGCTGAGATTACTTACTTCTCTGCACACACATGAATAGCTACATCTATANGTGTAACCCTAGCTTTTCAGAGCAGATACAAGCAGAACTTGGGATCTTACTGGCCAGACGCCTTCCTGATACACTGAACTTGCAATTCAACAAAAGACCCCATTTCAAGAAAATATAAAGAAAATGACAGGGTATCTCAGGAAATATAAGAAAAATGATAGGACATCTCAGGAAATATAAAGAAAATGATAGGCTGAGATTACTTACTTCTCTGCACACACATGAATAGCTACATCTATATACATGCATATATCAGATATATACACAGAACAAGAATAATAAAAGAGTTTATTTATTTAAAAATGGTATATGTAATCTAACAAGACAAAAATGTACCTTTTGTCATCATATATCTTCTGATAAATGGTCCTTTTTGCCAGCCTTTCTCTTTCCCCAACAGTTGTTAGTTATGATGAGAAGAGAAGGGGTGGGCAGGCCTTATACAAGGCACAGACACATACATTCAGCAGCTTGATTCCTTAGATTTCTACCTTCTTGACATCGAGAGAATGGGAAGATTTCTCCTTTTCCTCCCATACCATCTCTTTCATCAAATACCGAGGTTTCACTTTGGTTGGAGTCAATTCTTTTCAAGATTCATTAGCCCTCTGGTAACTGCTCCTGGAAGTTGTAATGAGGTTTGACCTTCTCTTTTATCTTCTGTACTAAACTGTTTTGCAGTGCTGCCAGAGGCACTTTAATAACAGGTGAGCTTCACCCCTAGGCTGATTGTATTTCAGCAGAGGTTGAAGTGATCTTTGTATGTCAGGTTGTTAAGTCTGTAAAAAAGCTGTGTGATCTTTCAAAATGAAAGCCAGTACATCAAGGCAATATAGTTCACTTTTTCTTTTTATAGACCTTTTTACATCTTTATTCTGGACAGCTATGAGATGCCAAAATTGACTGTTCCCTTTTTCTTTACAACCTCCTACTCATGAATGGGATTCTAATATGCAAATAAGGACTTGACAAAATAAAAAGTTCTTGTTTTAAGCTTCATAACCTTTCCACAAAACTTGAGAGCTTAGTGCCTTCATGTGGACCTGTGGGGATTATTAAAATGTGGTTTTAAAGCATTAGGATATATTCAGAGCTAGCAATGTTCTTTATGTCTCATTCTAAATTGTTTCTGCAACAACCACCACNAAAAAAAAAGCTGTGTGATCTTTCAAAATGAAAGTCAGTATAGCAAGGCAATATAGTTCACTTTTTCTTTTTATAGACCTTTTTACATCTTTATTCTCGACAGCTCTGAGATGCCAAAATTGACTGTTCCTTTTTTCTTTACAACCTCCTACTCATGAATGGGATTCTAATATGCAAATAAGAACTTGACAAAATAAAAAGTTCTTGTTTTAAGCTCCATAACCTTTCCACGGAACTTGAGAGCTTAGTGCCTTCATGTGGACCTGTGGGGATTATTAAACTGCGGTTTTCAAGCATTAGGATATATTTGCAGCTAGCAATGTTCTTTATGTCTCATTCTAAATTGTTTCTGCAACAACCACCACAATTCAATATATTTTATTATAGGTTAGTAGATTCATATTTTTCTAAACTTTTTTTAAAACTAAAGCATAAGACTTCCTATCTCTCACAAAATTCTACTTATTGTAGAATTACTCACATAAATTTGAGGCTAACTAATATTTAAGTTCATATAATTTTGCTAACTTTAATTTTTTAATTTGTCAACTATATCATTACATTAAGGATCTAAAAATTAACTTCATAATTACTTTGTAGGAATATCACTTTTTTGCTTTTCAGAATTAAAAATTATTTGTTTATTTCGTTTGTTATTTTTATTTTTATCTCATAAAATATATCCCAAACTGTTTCCTGTGCCTCCCTACACTCCTCTCAGCACCCTCTTAAGACTTTCTATTGTGTTAACAATTCTCTAATTTCTCTTTATCTAGAATGTGTGAAAATTCAATACATCATTACAGTGTATATTTGAAAAGAATTTAAACTCATTTCTATGAAGTCATATCATCTGCAGACAGATGGATCAAATTAGAAAAGGAAAATAAAATAGGTAGTTTCAAATCGAAGGGGACTGTAAAAAGACGTTCAAGTGGGGAGGGGAAAAAGAGAGGGATACAAGGGACGCAATGCAGGGAGAGACAGTTAAAATTAAGGGCAATTTGAGGGGTAGAATGGAAACCTAATATAGTAGAAGCTTCCTAAAAATATATACATATATGAAGGCAATCTAAATGAAGTTGTCAAATAATGGGGGAGATAAACCCCAGCTGGACATTGCTGATCTCCAAATAAAGTTTCCAATATTGGGAATCTAATCGATTTCTGTGTCAGATGGGCACCTTGGTATCCCAAAACAGCTCATGCTATGACAAGGATATTAGTTGCTTTCCGAAAACTGATAGCAAGGCTTGATTGATTAAGGCAACACCAACACCAATCTTGAATATGGAGAAGCCAAACTAGTACCTTCCTAGAGCCTACTGACTGTTGTTTAAAGTAAAGGAAGGGACTCTGCCAAAGGAGAAAAGTAAGGAAAAATCAACCTACAAACCCTTTGATCTATAATAGTGATCAACGTGTACGATATTATAGTGCAATGGTGGCACAAAACTTGTGGAACTAAGCAAACACTATCGAGTTGGACTTAAGGCCTGTTTCATGAGATAGAAGCTATCCCCAACACTGCTCAGGTGGTCAACCAAGATTAGACAAGCCAGGAACCTAGGGAAAACAGAATACTACTGTTCTCCTGCACGAGTACAGAAGTAAAAGTATCAGAATCTTGTTCAAACATCATAAGATAAGCTGCCTCCTGCACTAGATGGGAACAAATACAGAAAGCCACAATTCGGCAATGTGCAGAGAATGAATGACTTTGGAACAATCAGTCCTAAATGGGAAGTCTCCAGAAAATCCCTCCCCTTGGGACTCAGGAAGCCCTGCAGAATACACAGAAAGATTGTAAGAGCCAGAGGGGATGGAGGACACCAAGGATACAAGGTCTTCTAAATACAGCTGGACCGATGCACATATTAACTCAAAGAGAGTCAGTAAGCATCCACAGATCTGGACAGGAAGGGGTCCCAACGCTGAGAGTAGAAGTGGAAATAAGACCCTGTCCCTATCTCAGAAGTCATCTCCAATTGATAACTACTCACAAATGAAAAATTAGTTTTCTCCAATGCATATACAAGCCACNGGCAATGTGCAGAGAATGAATGACTTTGGAACAATCAGTCCTAAATGGGAAGTCTCCAGAAAATCCCTCCCCTTGGGACTCAGGAAGCCCTGCAGAATACACAGAAAGATTGTAAGAGCCAGAGGGGATGGAGGACACCAAGGATACAAGGTCTTCTAAATACAGCTGGACCGATGCACATATTAACTCAAAGAGAGTCAGTAAGCATCCACAGATCTGGACAGGAAGGGGTCCCAACGCTGAGAGTAGAAGTGGAAATAAGACCCTGTCCCTATCTCAGAAGTCATCTCCAATTGATAACTACTCACAAATGAAAAATTAGTTTTCTCCAATGCATATACAAGCCACCCTTGGGTGCATACCTGATACCCAGCAGTAGATGGTCGATATAAAATCAACTAATACTTTTGGAGGTTCTTTTTTTCATAATGATTTGTAGGTTCCTTTTTTACCTGACAGTTATTTTGCATGTATATTATAGTTTCCAGTCGAGTTTATGTGATGTGTGTGTGTGTTTCTATATGTGTGTTTCTTGAGAATTTTTCTTTGGTTCCTTTTCTTTCTTCTATTTATTTGTTTTGTCTTGTTATGGCTTGCTAGTTTCCATTATATTTATTTTATTATTCTTTTTTGGGGTGGGGTTTAGAGACTGGGTTTCTCTGTAGCTTTGGAGCCTGTCCTGGAGCTAGCTCTTGTAGACCAGGCTGGCCTTGAATTCACGAGATCCACCTGCCTCTGCCTCTCAAGTGCTGGAATTAAAGGCATGCATCACCACTGCCTGGTTATTTTATTATTATTCTTTAGATGCTTATTTGTAACATAATGAGAGAGAAACAAAGTTTTTATTTGGGTGAGTGGGGAAGTAGAGAGGATCTGGGAGGAGTTGAGGGAGGAGTTGAGGGAGGAGAAATACTAATCAGAATGTATTGCATTTAAAAAATATGCATTTAATAAAAATCGCTAAACATATCTAAGCTATGACTTATACACTATGTTTTAGTAAACTCTGGGATGAATCTATGGTCTTCTATTATCCAAGAAGCCAAAGTATCTGGATATTTTTGCTAAGAAACAGAATGTTAATTTGCACATTTAATAATATATTATGGTGGATATTTTATTTATCACCCATGAATATGTTAGCAATCTCTCCTCCAGTTATTTTTGAAAGCTTTGAATCTACAATCTCTATGTTTTTTGTTTTTTTGTTTTTTTTTTTTTAATAAAAGCTGGGTCTTTCTGAAGTGTCTCCAGTGGGCATGTGCATTCTGTCTGTTCCTGGACAGTCAGTGAGTATATTANTTTGGAGCCTGTCCTGGAGCTAGCTCTTGTAGACCAGGCTGGCCTTGAATTCACGAGATCCACCTGCCTCTGCCTCTCAAGTGCTGGAATTAAAGGCATGCATCACCACTGCCTGGTTATTTTATTATTATTCTTTAGATGCTTATTTGTAACATAATGAGAGAGAAACAAAGTTTTTATTTGGGTGAGTGGGGAAGTAGAGAGGATCTGGGAGGAGTTGAGGGAGGAGTTGAGGGAGGAGAAATACTAATCAGAATGTATTGCATTTAAAAAATATGCATTTAATAAAAATCGCTAAACATATCTAAGCTATGACTTATACACTATGTTTTAGTAAACTCTGGGATGAATCTATGGTCTTCTATTATCCAAGAAGCCAAAGTATCTGGATATTTTTGCTAAGAAACAGAATGTTAATTTGCACATTTAATAATATATTATGGTGGATATTTTATTTATCACCCATGAATATGTTAGCAATCTCTCCTCCAGTTATTTTTGAAAGCTTTGAATCTACAATCTCTATGTTTTTTGTTTTTTTGTTTTTTTTTTTTTAATAAAAGCTGGGTCTTTCTGAAGTGTCTCCAGTGGGCATGTGCATTCTGTCTGTTCCTGGACAGTCAGTGAGTATATTACATTCTCAGTTTTCAGGACTTACATTCTCATCTCTAAAATTAAAACAAAAATTAAATCAAGTGGGCTTTAATCTTGTTTTCATGTAGATTAGATATGTAACACCTGTAGTCTAATACAGAACTGTACATTATTTCCCTTCTCAGATCTTCGATGGGGTTAAAGACTAGATAAATATAACTACTTTCCTCTCATGACTTGGCCAAATTATTTATTATACGAGACTTAGGATAGTTAAAATAGGATATTTGTTCTTATTGTACATAATTTTGTAGTAGGTTTAGGGGGAGGTGCTGCAGGAGCTACCTTTGCTCCTTCAGCCAATAATAGCCTTTGAGTTACCAACCCACTGGGGTGTGGTATCTTTCGCTTTAAAAATAAGCGGCGGCAGCCCTCTCGCTCTCTCTTGCTTGCTTTGGATCTGCTTCTGGCTATCAGATGCTTTTCCTGGTCATGCAGGAGGCTGCTGTCTAGGACGGTGATCTGTAAGTTTTTTTCCCTTTAAATAAATAACCCTTTTATTAATCATACTTCCGAATTGATATGGGATTGTTTTGTTTTGTGACTTACTCCTTTACCAGTCCCTTCCCCAATCTTCCCCTCTCCCCCAGATCCACTTCTCTGTTTCCTTTCAGAAAAGAGCAGGCCTCCCAGGGATACCAACCAAGCATGGCACAAGTTCCAATAGAATCAGGCACAGACCCTCACACCAAGGCTGGATGAGGCACCCAAGTAGGAGGAAAACGGTTCCAAAAGCAGGTGAGAGTCAGCGATACCTCCCATTCCCACTGCCAGGAGTCCCACAAGAACACCAAGCTACACAGACATAACATATACTCAGAGGACCTATCTCAAAGCCATACAGGCTGCCTGATTGTCACTTCAGTCCCTGGGAGCCCCTATGAGCCCTGTTTAGTTTATTCTGTGGGTCGTGTTCTCATGGTGTCCTTGACCCCTCTGGCTCCTACAATCCTTCCTCCCTCTCTTCAGCAGGATTCTCTGAGCTCCACCTAATGTTTAGCTGTGGGTCTCTGTATCTGCTCCTGTCTGTTGCTGGATGGAATATCTGATGAAGATTATGCCAGGCCAAGGTCTCTGATGTAGCAGACTATCATTAGGAATCATTTCATTAACTTTTTTTCCATTTGTATTTGATTATATCCTAGGTTTCTAGACTCTCCAATCTCTGGTTCCCAACCTGTAGTAGGATGAACGGGCTGCATCCTGCTGCTGAGCTAGCTTAACCCCCAAAATAACCACACAGAAATTGTATTAATTAAATTACTGTCTGGCCCATTATCTCTAGCTTCTTATTGGCTAACTCTCACAGCTTGATCTAACTCATTTCTATTAATCTATGTTCACCATGAGGTTGTGGTTTATGGACATGAGTCTAACCAGCATCCGTCTTGGGCAGTAGAACCATGGCGTCTGCCATACTGCCCTTCTTCCCAGCATTTAGTTCTGTCTTCCCCTCCTATCTAGGGGCTGCTCTGTCAAAAGGCCAAGGCAGTTTCTTTATTCAACCAATGAAAGCAACGTAAATACAGAAGGCCCTCCTACACCACCAACCCTGCAGGCAGTGTCAAGTGCGGGTTCACTCTCGATCTGGTGAATTATAACATGAGTTATTTAGTATATTGTTCAGTTCAATTCTCACAAATATGGTCTCATGAATCTAAACTTGCCTAAAGTCTCAGTAACTCCATAGAAGAAAATAAAACCAGACTGTAATCTAATCTGACTTTAGGGCATACATACTATTTTTTTAGGATTTATTATTTTTTGCTGGGTAGTGGTGGCACATGCCTTTAATCCCAACACTCAGGGGGCAGAGGCAGGTGGATCTCTGAGTTCAAGGCCATCCTGGTCTACAAGAACTAGTTCCAGGACAGGCTAAAGCTACAGAGAAACCCTAATTGAAAAAATCAAAAAGAAAAAAGTTATATTATTTTACTTCATGCATATGACTATTTTGCCAGTGTGCTGGTTGAATTCTCTGGTACTGGGGCCACAGATGTTTGTAAGTTTCCATATAGGTGCTAAGAATTGAATTCCCATTCTATGCAAGAGCAGCAAGTGCTCTTAACCACTGCACCATCTCTCCAGCCCCAGGCACACATATGCTTGATGGGAATCTTATCTCTAATCTCAACTCTGATTTGTCTGATTCAGGGAGAAATCTGATATGAAATACAAGTAGGTTCCCATCTCATGGTTGGGTGTGGAGTTTCTCCCAACCCTTCCAAAGCCTGTTCTGAGGTTCAAGGACACTTGAAGGTGTGATGTTGGCAGAACACAGGGGACAGAATCAATGTATACATAGTTTGTTTCCTCTGGGCACTGACTCTGGCTTCTTAGCAGGGGAGGGACTCAGAAGGGGATAGGTGGCCCCATGGTTATGGGAGAACTGTGTCCTCCTGTGCCCACTCTTCAGAGTACCAAAGTAGCTCTGTGAGCAGTAGCAAAACATTGTGGAAAATGGAATATTTTAACTATGCCTGTTTCCTGAAGGCCATTGCTCCTATTGAGAAAGCTTGGGGCAGGCCTGGAGAGATGGCTCAGTGTTTAAGAGCTCTGGCTGCTCTTCCAGAAGACAAGGGTTTGCTTCTCAGCACAATGTGACAACTAACAACTGTCTGTAACTGCAACCCAGGGAATGCAACACACTCTTCTGGCTTTTCTGTGCATGGGCACACACATGGTGACAGANTCATGGTTGGGTGTGGAGTTTCTCCCAACCCTTCCAAAGCCTGTTCTGAGGTTCAAGGACACTTGAAGGTGTGATGTTGGCAGAACACAGGGGACAGAATCAATGTATACATAGTTTGTTTCCTCTGGGCACTGACTCTGGCTTCTTAGCAGGGGAGGGACTCAGAAGGGGATAGGTGGCCCCATGGTTATGGGAGAACTGTGTCCTCCTGTGCCCACTCTTCAGAGTACCAAAGTAGCTCTGTGAGCAGTAGCAAAACATTGTGGAAAATGGAATATTTTAACTATGCCTGTTTCCTGAAGGCCATTGCTCCTATTGAGAAAGCTTGGGGCAGGCCTGGAGAGATGGCTCAGTGTTTAAGAGCTCTGGCTGCTCTTCCAGAAGACAAGGGTTTGCTTCTCAGCACAATGTGACAACTAACAACTGTCTGTAACTGCAACCCAGGGAATGCAACACACTCTTCTGGCTTTTCTGTGCATGGGCACACACATGGTGACAGACATGCTGTAGGCAAAAGACACATAGAATTTAAAAAGAAAGAAAGCTTAGGGTGGGGGAGTGGGCTGCAGAGATGGCCCAGAGGTTAAGAGCACTCTCTGCTCTTCCAGAGAACCAGAGTTTGGTTGTCTGCACCCCTCTCCAGGGGATCACACACCCTCTTCTGGCCTTCCTGGGCATCCACACACATGGCATATGCACACACAGATACACACACACACGGCATATGCACACACAGATACACACACATACACACATGGCATATGCACACACACATTGTCTTAGGGTTTCTATTGCTGTGAAGAGACACCATGACCATGGCAACTCTTATAAAGGAAAATATTTGATTGGGGTGGCTTACAGTTCAGAGTTTCAGTCCATGATCATCATGGTGGAACATGACTATTTGCAGTCAGATATGGTAATAAAGAAGGAGCCAAGTGTCCTACATCTTGACGCACAGGCAACAGGAAGTGAACTGAAGTACTTGGTGTGGCTTGGGCATATATGTGATCTTGAAGCCCACTTGGGGTGACAGACTTCCTTCAACAAGACCACACCTACTCCAGCAAAGCCACACCTCATAATAGTAGCACTCCCTATGAGCTTATGGGGACCTGTTACACTCAGAACAACACACACGCACACACACACACACACACACACACATACAAAAGAAATCTTTCTTTTCTTAAGAAAAGAATTTGGAGAGCCAGCAAGCCAAGAACACGGTATCCCGTTGTTTACAAAGACCATTTTAGCTCAGGTTTCAAGCTCCTTTAACCTCAGGTAAGGTAGAACTATGGGAAGAGCTGGTGGCTGGAGACTGAGGTGGTTCAGAATGGCATTGTGAGCCCAGCAGCTGGTCCCACAAGGTCACCATCATGCATGGGGGGGAGATTACACAAACCAGAGGCAAACCCATGTTGACCCACCACCCATAAGAACATTCACTAAATGCCCAAGTGTCTGCAGGCAGAGCTGAGCAGGATAGGATTGTGGGGAGGGTCTTGGTTGTCAGTCTCACAGTATCCAGAGTTTACTGACCCAAGCTGAGACATCCAGGCTCATGAGCTGAATAACTGCTGTATTCTTGGACCTCCTATTGGTTCAAGAATAGACAGCCATTGTCAGATTAGCTGGACCACAGCCTGAAAAACAATCTAATAAATCCCATATATATGTATGTGTGCATATTCATATACATTTATGTGTGTGTGTGTCTCTGTGTACTCATTTTATAAGTTCTGTTTCTCTAGAGAACCCTGACTCACTAATANCAAGCCAAGAACACGGTATCCCGTTGTTTACAAAGACCATTTTAGCTCAGGTTTCAAGCTCCTTTAACCTCAGGTAAGGTAGAACTATGGGAAGAGCTGGTGGCTGGAGACTGAGGTGGTTCAGAATGGCATTGTGAGCCCAGCAGCTGGTCCCACAAGGTCACCATCATGCATGGGGGGGAGATTACACAAACCAGAGGCAAACCCATGTTGACCCACCACCCATAAGAACATTCACTAAATGCCCAAGTGTCTGCAGGCAGAGCTGAGCAGGATAGGATTGTGGGGAGGGTCTTGGTTGTCAGTCTCACAGTATCCAGAGTTTACTGACCCAAGCTGAGACATCCAGGCTCATGAGCTGAATAACTGCTGTATTCTTGGACCTCCTATTGGTTCAAGAATAGACAGCCATTGTCAGATTAGCTGGACCACAGCCTGAAAAACAATCTAATAAATCCCATATATATGTATGTGTGCATATTCATATACATTTATGTGTGTGTGTGTCTCTGTGTACTCATTTTATAAGTTCTGTTTCTCTAGAGAACCCTGACTCACTAATACAAATTTTGGCACCAGAAGTGGTTCTAGACAACAGAAATATAAGAATGAATCTTTTAAATATCTGGAATAGGATGCCCAATTTTTACCTACAGTTTCTGAAGCCCTCCAGTTACTGAAGCCTCTCCTAGAAGCTTAGAGAGTCCTGAGGCCTATGGTGTGAACTGAATGCCTATGGTGTGAACACTGAGTGCCTGTGGTGTGAACACCGAATGCCTGTGGTGTGAACACTGAATGCCTATGGTGTGAACTTTTTACGAAACAAAGAAGACAAATGCTTTTGATTATCCTGATTCACCAATTGTGAGAGGCAATGAATTTGGTGGAAATAAGGAAAGTGATGCTGCTGGTTGGTTGTTCCTAGCGTCTGAATAAATTGAAAAAGGAAGAGCCAGGCAGTGGTGGTACATGCTTTTAATCCTGGCAGTTGGGAGGCAGAGACAGGAGAATCTCTGAGTTCAAGGCCAGCCTGTTCTACAGAGTAAGTTCCAGGACAGCCAGGGCTATTGCTCCCCTCCCGCAAAAGTCCAAAGTTTCTTCCAAGGCTCATGACAATCTCTTAATTGTAACCCCTGTAAATTCAAAAGAAAAAAGATTACATACTTTCAATATACAAGGCATGGTATATACATTACTGTTCCAAAAGGGAGGATAATGAGGAAATACTGGACCAAAACAAGACTGAAAACCAGCTGGGCAAACTGCAGTCTCTGCATCTCCATGATATCAAAGGTCTCTTCAGATCTCCAACTCCTTTCAGATTTGCTGACTGTCAGGGTCCAGCCTCGACAGGGTTAGCACGTTCCAGGGTAGGAACATGTAGATTAGAAATCCTAGGCAGATAGAACAGAGTTACAAAAGAAAATGACAGAGACACAGAATTAGAACCAGGAGGGAAATCCAGTAAATACTGAATTCACCCACATTTATTTTCCATGCTTATGTACCCCAATCCAAAAGGGGGGAAAGAAGGCAAAAAACTGCTTTAACATGATATAAAGAATAGCATGATTAAAAAAAATAAAGAGCAATTACCTCTTTAATACCTAAAGTATACCCTGAGTTAAGATTGTTTAAGCAGGACATGCAGTTACCACACCGTAGGCCAAGCATCCTGTAGGTAGACACTCCCTGGGTCAAACTTCCTGTTATATCCTTGAAGGAGCAGGAACAGGCCTGAACTCTCTGACCTTTGATCAAGGTGGAACAGACCCACCTCTGTGGGCTCCCACAGTTGACTGCAACACACTTCTCTTTCTCTTGGGCTGGTTCCACTCCCTCTTAGTTTTCCTAGGCAGGTATCCCATGGCTCTGGCATCTCCAACGTTTTAGGACCTCTGAGGTAATCAATCTAGGCTTCATCTTCACAGCTTCACACAATGGCCTCTCTTGGACTGCATGTAGGAATATCCTTGGAACATGCCTGGCCTCAGCAGCTTTCCTTAGTCATGGAGCAAAATTTCATAGCCCCTTTCTTGTATTCTAAAGCCAGAACCACATGGCCAAAGCTTCCAGGTTCTGCTGCTTGCTGGGGCTGGAACATGGCCCTCCTTCAATCACATCTTCACCAGCTTTCTCTTTTCAGTGGTTTCCTCCACTGTCTAAGCTTGACCATCCTGGAACGCTCTTTGTAGACCAGGCTGCCTCGAACTCAGAGATCCATCAAATTCTGCTTTCTGTGTGCTGGGAGTAAAGGTGTGCACCACCACATCTGGCTCCAAGCTTTTCTTTAATTCTTTTTCTGAAGTTGGAAGCGTAGCTGGGTGGGGTCTTGATCTGAGGCCACCACTCCTTTTATTCCATTTAGCATCAGGCTTTTCTTTAATCTCTTTACACTTCCTGGCTCCACTTTTCTCCTCAAACAGTTCATTTTGTAATTCTTTTGCTCAGCTTGCTCCATTTCATTATAAATCTGTGTAAATGTCACCACTGATAGCCAAGCAACACAGTCAATACTAGGCTATCTTGAAATCTCCTCTGCTAAAAAGTTAATTCAAAACTCTTCAATTTAGCCTCAGGCAGATTTTTTGGAAAAGACCAAAAAACAGCTACATTCTTTACCAAAATATCACAAAACAGTCTCTAGGCTGCATATTAATATTCTTCTCCTATGAAAGCTCTTGACCCAGGCCCCACAGTTCTTTAAGTCACACTCAGCACCGCTGTCCTCCATGCTCCTACTAGTATGGCCCATTACATTGTGCTTAAAGCATTTCGCTGCNCCCTCCTTCAATCACATCTTCACCAGCTTTCTCTTTTCAGTGGTTTCCTCCACTGTCTAAGCTTGACCATCCTGGAACGCTCTTTGTAGACCAGGCTGCCTCGAACTCAGAGATCCATCAAATTCTGCTTTCTGTGTGCTGGGAGTAAAGGTGTGCACCACCACATCTGGCTCCAAGCTTTTCTTTAATTCTTTTTCTGAAGTTGGAAGCGTAGCTGGGTGGGGTCTTGATCTGAGGCCACCACTCCTTTTATTCCATTTAGCATCAGGCTTTTCTTTAATCTCTTTACACTTCCTGGCTCCACTTTTCTCCTCAAACAGTTCATTTTGTAATTCTTTTGCTCAGCTTGCTCCATTTCATTATAAATCTGTGTAAATGTCACCACTGATAGCCAAGCAACACAGTCAATACTAGGCTATCTTGAAATCTCCTCTGCTAAAAAGTTAATTCAAAACTCTTCAATTTAGCCTCAGGCAGATTTTTTGGAAAAGACCAAAAAACAGCTACATTCTTTACCAAAATATCACAAAACAGTCTCTAGGCTGCATATTAATATTCTTCTCCTATGAAAGCTCTTGACCCAGGCCCCACAGTTCTTTAAGTCACACTCAGCACCGCTGTCCTCCATGCTCCTACTAGTATGGCCCATTACATTGTGCTTAAAGCATTTCGCTGCTTTCCTAATCCAAAGTCCCAAAGTCCACATTCCTCCAAACAAAAGCATTGCAGCAAAACCCCGATCCCCCAATCCCTGGTACCAACTACTGTCTGTTTGTATGCAATGAAGCAACACCAAAACCATGGGAACTCTTATAACGGAAAGCATTTAATTGTGGCTGGCTTACAGTACAGAGGTTTATTCCATTATTGTCATGGTAGGAAGCATGGCAGTGTGCAGGCAGACATGATGCTGGAGAAGTAACTGTGCGTTCTACATCTGGATCAACAGAGAGATAGAGTTACTAGGCCTGTCTTATGCATCTGAAACTTCAGACACCACCCTACCACCCCCATCCCATGACAAACTTCCAACAAGGCCACACCTCCAATAATGCCACTCCCTGTGAGTCAATGGGGGTCATTTTCATTCAAACCACCACAAAAGGTTTCTAAGTGTGCCCTGGGAGAGCATCTCCTCTCCAGGAGCCACAGAGCTGCAGAAAATCAAACTCAAGTCCACATTATAAGGTTGGCTGAATCACAGCAAAAATTCAAGTCCCTGCCTCAGAGGGTGTTGGTAGTTGAAGCACAGGCATTCATTGGTAAAGAATGTCATCGTGTAACTTGGGGTAGAGATGTACAGGAGGACCCTACTGGAGCTGAGAACTTTGAGCCCTCAGATTCTTAAGGGCTTATCTCACCTGGTGAGGAAGTCTCTCCATCCTCAGCAGAAGTGCTCACACTCCTACCCCATGAAATATTGCCCCATTCACCTTTTACTGATGAAATCAGTGCTTCATGGCCTGCTCACCAAGCAGTGATTTCTGTGAAGGAGAAGCCAGATAGGACAGCACCGATGTCCCGTGGGAGCCACCAGGAGTTGGCTCTAGACAAACAGACTTAAGGCTAGCAGGCTCCTGGAGGGGAGAGAGAAAGAGCAGTTCACGAGGAGAAGAACTACACTAATAAGGAGCTTAACGAGTTCGCTACTTCATTCAAGCAGAAGTCTGGGGACTACGTGAGGGAATGGATTTTAAGAATGTGGGCTAATGGTGGAAGGAACATAAAACTGGAAAAGACCGAATTTATTGATATGAGCCCTCTGAATGGAGGTTTGGGGTTTAACACGGAAGCTTGCACAGTTAAAATGTATCAAAAGTTTGTATAAAGCATTTGTCAAAAGACTGAAAAGGGGCTGGAGATGCCGATATCCCTTCATTTGGTGCTGATGAAGGAGCTTTAAGGTACAGGGAAATGGCAATGCTGGAGTGGGTATGTTGTGTCAAACCGAATCCTCCACAGTGGGAAGGCCCAGATTTATCCTTTATTAATCCTGTAAGATGCAAAATTGTGAGGGAGCACATTTGTATTTCTCCTAGAACCATAGAGCTCTTGGCTCCTTTAACAGTGCCAGGTCTGGGTTCTACCATATGGATCAGGGCCTAGAGGCCATCAGAAAGTGATTGGTTATGCCCATAAGATTTATTTCACTATTGCACCAGTGGGCATATCTTGTCAGGCCAGTTACAATGTGCAAGGTTCACATCTGGGTGAGATTAAGGATTACTGTTCTCTGGCAACATGTGCAGCACCATAAAAGCTTCCCAGGTGAAGCTTTCCGGTCAGTCACAGCTTGATTTCTCCATGTTCTGTGAGTCAAGTACATAGTATGTTTAATAAACACAGAGATTTCCCCCCACCACCTACACACACACATAAATTGGTCAGTGGCAGAGAATAAGAGACTGTAGTGACCAGCCCTAAATGAGACATACATATCACACCCTTCCCCCACAAGGCTCAGGGATGCTAGAGGAAGATAATGATAAAAGATTGTAACAGCCAAAGGTGATCAATAGCCTCACAGAATCAGCATTTTTCAGACACCACAGGGCAGTTGTGCATATGGACTCACAGAGAGTGTGACAGCATTCATAAGACCCGCAGATGTTCCAGACAGACAAAATCCAGCATAGAGGCGAAAGGTGGTCATGAAATCTCCCCTCCAGCTGAGGAGCTATTGGCATTTGATGCCACTGTCAGAGGGAGCGTCAGTCTTCTTAATGCTGTGGACCCCTGGTTAGTTGATTATGTACCAGAGCTGACACCTTTGCAAGGACTGGGTGAACGACACAAACTGGATTTGATGGGGAAAGAAGAAGAAAAGAAGAACTCTGAAACTTGGGTAGGAAGGGGAAGGGGGTTTATTGAGAGAGTTTGGGGTGTGGTGAATAGGTTCAAAGTACACTGTATGAAATTCTCAGGGAATCGGTAAAATATCGTTTTTCAAAGCATTATAAATAAATTCAAGTAGTTTTTCTAGTGTAAAAGAGAGAGGGGGAGAGAGAGAGAGCAAGCTCTGGGCGTGGTGGCAAGCATCTTTAATCCCAGCACTCAGGAGGCAGAGGCAGGCAGGTCTCTGAGAATTTGAGGCCAGCCTGGTCTACAAAGAGAGTTACAGGGTAGCTAGGGCTACACAGAGAAGCTCTGTCTCAAAAAACCAAAACAGGGAAAAAAGAAAAAAAAGGGGAAAGAAAAGAAATTACATGTGGGGACTGGTAAGATGTCCCATGGTTAAAAGCACTTCAACGTCCCCCACAGCCCGTCCACTGAGTGCAGTCCCTAAAACTCGTGAGTCTGTCAAGTTTCCATTGCTGTGAAGAAACACCAACCAAAAGCAAGCTGGGGAGGAAGGGTTTATTTGGCTTTCACTTCCACATCATAATCCATCACTGAAGGAAGTCGGGACAGGAATTCAAACAGGGTAGGAACCTGGAGTCAGGAGCTGATGCAGAGGCCAGGGAGGAGTGCTACCTACCGCCTTGCTCCTCTTGGTTTGCTCAGCCTGCTTTCTTATAGAATACAGGACCATCAGCCCAGGGATGGCACCATCCACAGTGGGCTCAGCCTTCCCTCATCATTCACTAATTAAGAAAATGCCCCCAAGGCTTCCCTACAGCCCAATTCTATTGAGGCACGAGTTATCTCTGATGTCTCTAGCTTGTGTCAAGTTGACATAAAACTAGCTAGCTATCACACCACATAAAGATGGGAGGAGAGAACCAACTCTGCAAAGTTGTTCTCTGACCTCCCAGGCATGTGTGCATGCATACACGTACATATGCATGCGCGCGCACACACACACACACACACACACACACACANTCTCTAGCTTGTGTCAAGTTGACATAAAACTAGCTAGCTATCACACCACATAAAAGATGGGAGGAGAGAACCAACTCTACAAAGTTGTTCTCTGACCTCCCAGGCATGTGTGCATGCATACATGTATGTATGCATGCACACACACACACACACACACACACACACACTAATAGTGAATTAAACTTCTTAAAAATAAGTTATTTATGTGGGCCTGGGTATATAGTTCAATAATAGGGTGCTTGCCTAGCATGTCTTGGGCTCACATGAATCCTCAGCATTCTAACAAATAAATAATCAAATAAACAGAAATGAGCTGGGCATGGTAACACATCTTTAACCCCAGCACTTGAGAGGCAGAAGCAGGTTGATCTATGTGAGTTCAAGACAAGCCTGGTCTACACTGTGAGTTCCATGACAGCCAGAGCTACATAGTGAGGCCCTGTCTCAAAAACAAAATTGATTGACTGAATGAATCAGTCAAACAAGCAACAAAATAAAACAAAAGTGACTTATATTCCTGGATAGAAAATGTTTAAATATTTACCCAATTTTATGCATATGGGCATTTTGCCTGCATGTATGCCTGTGTACCACCCCTGTGCTAGTGCCCTTGGAGGCCAGAAAAGGGTGTTGGAGCCCCTGGAACTGGAGTTACAGACAGTTGTGAGCTGCCATGTAGAAGCTAAGACTCAAACCCAGGAACTCTGGAAGAGCAATCAGTGCTTTTAAGCACCGAGCATCTATCTCTGCAGCCCCACGCACAGAAAATTGTAATACAAAATGCCCCTTTCCTCTCACACTAGAGAGCCAGATACTGCCCCGCTCCCCTGCCCTGACTCCCCTGCCCCAGCTTCCCTGAGCGGTTCCTTCCCGAACATCTGGCAAGCAGTTTCTCTATCCGCGGACATCTCCTCGGATCTTACATGCAACTCCCTGTATCTGCTTCCACATCAAGTCTTACTCCACCCCCACACATCCTTGGCAGGGAGACCCTGTCTTTGTGGCCCTGCCTCCCAACAGTGGCCAGCAGCAGTCTGTCCCCTTTGGACCTTCTGCAAATGAAGCTACCGTCTTCCCGGAAGTCTAAGGGGCACACATCCTCTGTCTCCTTCAAAGCCTTTGTCTCTTCTCTGCAGATGGCAAAAGGTGTCAAAATTAAGACTCAGCTTCAGATCAAAGACTACTTGCAGGATGGGGCTTGAAATTCTGAAGCAGTGCACGAGAAAAATCTTTCAGGCAAATCAAAGGCTTCTAAAATTCTTAAACCTGCACCTATTAAAACTCCATTCTGACATGGCTTTGGGGCAGTTAAACATGCTTGTGGCTTTCCCAGAGTCCAGAAACCAAACCCCAGAACTCACGTTGGTCAGCTCACAGACACCTGTAACCTTAGCTCTCTATTACCCTCTTCCATCCTGTGGTTATCTAAATGCACATGTGCAAACATGCATATACACAAATAAAAATAACACATGATTTTGATGCTAGGTATAGGTGATTTACTTCTGTTAGCCCAGCACTGAGGCAGGAGGATCACTATGAGTTCAAGGCCAGCTTGGGCTACACAATGAGACCTAAAGAGAATCTGCCTCAAAATCAGGCCCCTCCCCAAACACCAGGGGCTTTGTAGGAGCCTGACAACACTCATATTGAAAACAGACATTATAAAACTGTTAAGGTTAAAATGGTAAAATCATAAACATTGGGGGTGAAAGCCAGGACTGCAGCTGCATTTGCAATAACTAAGCCGGTTGTGTACGGCTGGCTAAGGGTTTCTGTGAGTCCCCTCCCTGAAGAACTTACAGTACGGTTGCCCTTCACATGGACTTGCTTCACAGGCTCTTATTTGGAACAGTCTGGACCGTGGGTAAGGACAGCTTCTAACAGGCTCCCTCCCCCCGTCCCAGGCTAGGGTCCTCTCCAGACAGCTGGCCCTAGTTTTATTTCTGTTGCTGTGTGATAAAACACCTGGACCAAAGGCAACTTAGATATGGAAGGGTTCATTTTTGTTCCTAGTTCCAGGATCTAGTCCATTGTAGCAGGAAGTCAAAGCAGCCGAACCTTGAAACAGCTAGCCACATCACCCCATCCAAAGCAGAGGGAAAGGAATGTGCGGGTGCGTTTGGCTCACCCTCTCTACTCTTACACAGGCCAAGAACCAAGTCAAAGAAATAATGCCTGCCTTGACGTGAATGGTTTGGGGATTGACTGGGGCAAAGGGAATCAAGAAATGGCAGGCGTGAATGCAGAAAAGCTGGGGTTGGGTGGGCCGAGCTCCGATGGAGACATGGCAGCAGCCAAGACACTCGGTGCACTTATTCTACACAGCTCTTGTCCGCATGAGGGTTTCCATTGCTGTGATGGAACACATGACCAAAAGCAAGTTGGGGAGGAGAGCGTTTATTTGGCTGAACTTCCACATGGTAGTCCATCATGAAGGAGTCAGGACAGGAAGTCAAGGAGGGCACAGACCTGAGGTGGGAGCTGAAGCAGAGGACTTGAGGAACTACCTTGATCCTCAAGGCTTGCTCAACTTGCTTTCATATTGAATCCAGGACCACCAGCCCAGGGATGACCCCACCTACAAGGGGCTGGGCCCTTCCACATCAATCACTAATTAAGAAAATGCCCTACAGCTGAATATTACAGAAGCATTTTCTCAATTGAGGTTCCCTCCTTGCAATTAATGATAGCTTGGGCCAAGTTGACA
>LOEQ01012562.1:27167-41888 GCA_001685075.1 Bramus lutescens
AGGGCAGGGAACCCTGACTGCTCTTTGGACTGGAAAGGGAGAGGGAGGGGAGAGAGGGGAGGGGAGGGAATTGGGAGGGGGTCAGGATGTGGAAATTTTTCATAATAATAATAAAAAAATTAATAATATTAAAAAACATGTTGCCTCTTTTACCCTCTTATTCCTCTTTGAAATTAACTTGATAGAATGCCCTTCCTAAATTCATTTGGGCATTTTATTTTTGATATTTTAGAGACTATTCTGAAGATTTATTTTTATTTTATGTACATGAGTGCTTTACCCATGTGTATAAATGTGCATGGCATATACGACTCTTTCCAAAGTATATATAAGTACATGGCATTTGTACCTCATGCCCACAGAGGTCTGAAGAAGGTACAGGTCCCTGGTGGCAATTGAACTTTGGTGCTCTGCTAGAGCAGCAAGTGCTCTTATCCATGGATCTTTCTCGCTAGCTCCAAGAGACTCAATTCTTTTTTTGTACCCTAAGCCTTTGTTTATTATCTTCTTTTTTAATTTTTTATTGATTTTATTGAGCTATATTTTTTCTCTGCTCCCCTCCTTTCCTCTCCCATTCCCTTTAATCCTTTCCCATGGTCTCTATGCTCTCAATTTACTCAGGAGATCCTGTCTTTAAGAGACTCGATTCTTAAAAGTTTCTTTGTATCCCTTGTGCCAAATCTTTGATATTGATATCACTTCCTATTCCACTAGGTTAATAGCAAGGATTTTTAAGTAATTTCAGTTTTTAATAGATGTACATGACTTCTTAAAATCAATCTTGCCAAGATATGTCAACCACAATCGTCCCCAGAAAACATGGGTTTTCAATTGTTCTGTTGTTTCTTAATTCGTGTGTGTGTGTGTGTGTGTGTGTGTGTGTGTGTCTACTTCTCTATGTTCTGACCTTATCATTATTTTTTGATTCCTTAGTGTGGTCCCCTTTGCCACCATCCTAGCGGGGTATTCATAATTGGGGCTTTAGTTGCAATGATCTGAAAGTGTTGGTAGTGACAAGAGTGTGCTATCTTTGCTTTTTTCTGAATAACATAGATATGTCTCCCTTTTTGGAGATTTTAAATTAAAATATAATTATAGTTACAACATTTCCACTTTCCCTTTCCTCCCTCCACACCCTCCCAAGTCCCTTCTCTACAATTCTTTCCAAGTAGATCCCTCCCCACTCTGACACTGATAGCTTTTTTCCATTAATTATTGTTAGTTGCAGGTATATGTATGTATATATGTGCTAGATATATAAATATAACCTGTTGAGTGCATGTTTGTTGTTTATGTGTATATGGTTTCAGAGATAACCACTTTGTATTGGACAACCAATTAGGGGCTTGCTCTGAATAGAGGTTAACTCTCCCTCTCTCGGCATTCATTAATTGCCTATAGTTCATTGTCAAAAACTGGGACCCCAAGATATTGTCCCACTTCCACATCAGCATGGTTGTTCATACTGCATTTGTTCTGGTCTTCTTTGTGCAGCCTTTTCTATGAGAGACTTCCTGGTGTTCTGACTCTTACAATCTTCCCAGCCCCTTATTCACCAAGTTCCCAGAGCCACCGACACAGAGCTGTGATGTAGATATATCCACTGGGGCTGAAATGAGTGACTTTGTTTTAAAATAGGTTTATGTAGCTCATAGTTTTGGAGATATGAGGACATGTTGTTGCCTTTTGCTCTGCTGTGCTGAGGACCTCATGGTGATGATATCACTGTGCTGTTAACACATGAACAAGCAAGAGACAGAAAGTCAGAAGGAAGTGGAGGGACAAGGCTTACTTTTCCAATAGCAATCTTCTCTCAAGAATGACTCGTGCAGCCCCGCACAAATTATGTGAATTCATTTCAATGGCCTAGGGACTCCTAAAAGGCCTGGTCATTGAAGAATCCTACCACTGCTCCATCACCAATAGTGAGAACCACACCTCAAAGATGTGAAAACTTGATGGACAAATTCCAGCCCTATCTAAACCATAGCAACATTTTAGCAATATAATAAGAAGGATCACATTTCCATTGTGCTTTTCATCAGTAGCCCTGTGGAGAGAAGACAGGGGAGCAGTAACTTCCAAGGGACAAAGAAATGCACCTGTTGTGACAGATATCAAATGTCACAGATGTGTTGCATATGAAGCAAAGATCCTCCAAACAGAATCGTGAAGTGATAACAGACTTATTTAGGGTCTCTGTGCACAAGCTGCCAATGTAGGCTGATCTGAGCCCTGTCTTTCTTCTGGGTTCAGCTGTGCTCACTCACCTGGCTCTCAGGTAATCTAGAGAGCTTCCTAATGGGTTAGCTCAGTCATAACGTCACAGCAATGGCCCAGAACAAAAGCTGTAAAGTCAACTGAGGCACATGCTTTCCAGTGCCCTCGCATTGTGTTTGCTGATGTTCCACTTCTGCCCAAACTACAAGCTTTGATGTCTGTATGCAACCAAACTATGGTCTTCCATGAAACAGAGACATTTCCGAATGTTCAAACACCACTTAACTTTTACCCACAATTTGTCTTTAGAAAGACAGACTAAACACCACCAGGCGGTGGTGGCCCACTCCTAGCACTCAGGAGACAGAGGCATGAGGATCGCTGTGAGTTCAAGGCCAGCCTGGTCTACAAGAGCTAGTTCCAGGACAGGCTCCAAAAATTACAGAGAAACCCTGTCTCGGAAAAAAGAAAAGAAAGAAAGATAGATAGACTAAGAAACATTTCCTGTCAAGAAGAAAAATGGAAGATTGTAGAATGTAAAAAATAATAATGAGGAAATCAACCAAACAGCTCCATTACCAGCCCTGCTGTCAGGAGACCTTACTGATTAAAGTGGCACACACAGAAGCTCTGAATTAAAGTTCAAAATACATATTAAATCACTAGTTTGGGCTGTGATTTTAATTACCATTCAGCAAGGAATCACTCTCCACTCTGACAAGCTGTCAAACAGCTGTTTGGATCCTACCATAATTTGGCCAACTATTATTCAGTGACTTGAGCTTTAGAATTTTAACTACATTTAAATATGTGTTGATTGGGGTATCTCATTTTTAAAACACTTATATCCTAACCAGATGATCTTTATTCAAATTTTAGTAAATCAAATAAGAAGGGGAGAAATGTATAAGGCATTAAATCATGCACTTGGTTAACATTTTAGAAAGCAGCAACCTAAAAAAATCAACAAAAAGATCTAAAAGCAGACATCTTTATAGTAAAAGGTAATAATTCTTTAGACATTAAATGGCCAAAACAAGATCAATAAGCCAATGATTGCTCCAAATAAAACAACAAAGCCAGACACATTTACAATGGATGTGAAAAGCATGTGCCTTGTTGAAATTAACACAGCCTCTGAGGTCTCTCTACCACAGGGGCTTCATGCGTACACAGACTTCATCCATCATCCACTACTACAATCTCAACATCCAACACAACCCTTCCACGTTTACTTCTTATTGTGTATTTATTCACTGAGGATGGTTAAAACAGGGTCTCAGTCCATAGCACTGGTTTGCCTGGAATTTGCTATGGAGGCCAGGCTGTTCTTGAACTTACAATAATCCTCCTGCCTCTGCCTCCAAATGCTGGGATTGTAAGTATGAGCTAGTTTGCGTGCATCTTGTTATTACAATGCTATTCCATGAAGAAAGAGGAGAAGGGCCTCATCAACAGTTGTGGACAGCTGTCACAGTGAGTCCTTGGGTTGGGTACTCACTGGAAGCCACATCACAGTCACATGTTGGCAGAAGAGCTTATCATACTAGAGGGGGAACATTCTGACAGTTAAGGGTCCTGAGTCTCAATCAACTCCATAATTGAATACTTCATAGCGTAGCTATAAACTGACTTCACTTGATCAAGTTCTACATATTACAAAGATGATAATGATAAGAGCAAATACAGGATGGATGTTCTGTGCCAAGCACTGTACAAAAATCTATAATGTAGCAAACATATGGTCTTAATCATTCTGTACTTAATATTAAATCTTTTCTGTGCTGGGGACTCATGCTTCCTAATGCAGGTAGTTTTCATCTAGTTAATTGTTTACTTCAGATTTTCTAGACTCTAGAATCTAGAGGTAACCGGAGCATAAGGTTTGCAACCAATGCCTATGGAAATCAAGCAAGAATTTTATCCTTTACCCTTGGAAAAGGGTGTGGTGTTTTGTCTTTCGTCACTTTTTTGTTGTTGTCTGTTTTGTTTCTTGAAATGGGGTTGCATGTACCCAAAATGGCCTTGGAATATAACTGATGCTGGCTTTTCTGATATTCTTCCTTCTACCTCAGAGTGCTGAGATTTCAGGTTATGTCTTACTGTGCCCAGTAACATTTTTATCTTTCTGTTATATGGCTGTCCTCTCCCAGAGGACTTATCGCACTTATCCAGAACGGACTTTTTCTAGTGTCCTCTTAGATGATTAATAACGCAATGGGTTGGGGGCCAAGAAGTATCTGTAATTTCTAATATGTTACTAACTTCTAGTTTCACTGTTACTGTTGTAATTCAGCCCTGAAAACTTAAGGGAAAGTTTAGAACTCCCATCCCCACAGAAACACAACAACAAGATGCCTCCATTCTGAAAGAGTACGCCACACATCTGGAAGATCCATTCCAGCTGTTCAATGTTAGAAAACTTATTACAATTACAAATTCAGATGTGGGGAAAAGTTTCACAGTCCTGTTATTTAATAACTGTTTGGTTTTCACCCAACATAAACCTATACTGCATAATTAAGGTATCAGCCGGGCAGTGTGGATCTCTGTGAGTTCGAGGCCAGCCTGGTCTACAAGAGCTTGTTCCAGGACAGGCACCAAAACTACACAGAAAAACTCTGTCTTGAAAATAATAAATAAATAAAATCAAGGTTTTGTAGAAGACAAAGCACCAAGTATTTATCAATGACACACAGTCTGATATGAAAAGTGAATAATCCATGGTGGAGCACATGCCACTCAATAATTTTGTTTGTTTGTTTGGTTTGAAACAAGTTTTCTCTACGCATAGCTCTAGCTGTCCTGGGACTCACTCTGTAGACCAGGCTAGCCTTGAACTCACAGAGAGCTACCTATTGCTGCCTCCCAAGTGCTGGGATTAAAGGCATGCACCACTGCCTGCCCAGTGTTATTTTTAATGACTGTGTAGGAGTCAAAATTTCTATTCTATATACCAGTTTGTCTCCAGTCTTAAGCCCTTAAAAACTGTGCTAAACTGACAGATATCTGACTACTATAGATTTGGATTTTCTACCTAATATACTCAAAAAAGGCAAAAATCAATTAAACTCATTAGCCATGGAAATAATTTAGACCTGAAACAGAATGTGACTTTATATTTCCCTTTTGGTGACCAAGGCAAAACTAATCATTAGGAAAGTTTTGATATACTGATTTAGTTTAATTTGACTTGAAAGAATGCCATTTGTTCAGGCCATCTTTCATTAAGCAAGATGACGCAGTTAGGTCTTATTTGTGGCTGGAACACAGTGCCTGCCACACAAAATGCCAGTAGCTAATTATGATTATCATTATATTGCTTCAACTATGCAACCCATAAAAATTTATAAAGCTAACATCACTATAAAATTTGCAAATCAGTTTGCAAATGATATTTCAAAATAATTCTTAAATTAGAAGTCAGCTTAATTAAAACTTAGAAGCTTGCACATCTGAAAACAATTTAAAAATTGAAATTTTTATAATCATATTCTAATACCCTTCCTGAGTTCAAAATATATTTGGAGCCAAAAAACTTTAGTGGGTATGGTCTATCTATTATATTTTGTTTAAGATACAAGTCATAAACAGCAACTAATAGCAGAAAGAATTTTTGTATAAACACCAACAACGACCCTATCAATAGGTTGACCTTCCCAACAAGACATGGCCAACCTCAAGTTAGCCTTAGAAAGATATGTTTCCAGGGTGCAAAAGGCAGGAGCAATTACAAATGACATTCCAACACATCGGTTCTGTTTCCCATGTGTGATCTCTGCTCCTTTTCTTGATCAACTTTGGGAAGAAAGAGGGAGAAAACTACAGGAGAGAGGGAGGGAAGAGAGAGCCGGGTAAATCTGACAGTTTAGGTTTCTCGAGAAACAAAGTAAAATAACGCGAGTTTCAAGGCACCTGTGAAGTGTCAGGGTTGTTTCTTTAATAAAACAATGTGAAAAGTTAAGACTCTAGGTAGAAACAAAATAGACAAAGAAAACCCAAAAGCTTCACAGCCTGACTGTTGTTAATAACGTGTCTGTTATGAAGTGCCCTCTCTCTGGTGCAGTTCCCTGGCACCGATATCCACTACAAATGGAGTCACTGGGTTGTTTCCAAGAAGAATTAGCTCATCCTTTCGAAACAATTTCATAGGAGAACTTGCTTAGAAATTCTTTCAAGAGAGAAACAAGACCTTTGCAAGACAGTGGGTGTTTGAAAACACAAACCTCTGAAGCCATCACCAACTTCAGTAAGCTGTTGACAGTGGGAAAAAAGGTTGCCCTGTAAATCTCTAAGACAGAAATAGTGCATCTACTAGCACAGTGGTTCTCAACCTTCCAAATGCTGTGACCTTTTGCTACAGTTCCTCCTGTTGTGCTGACCCCCAACCATAAAATTATCTTGTTACTACTTCATAACTGCAATTTTGCTAGTGTTATGAATTGTAATGTAAATATATGATATTCAGGATGTATTTTCCTTCTTATGAATTGACCCAAAAGGGTTTTGGCCTACGGGTTAAAAAGCACTGCTCTATAATGAAATACCATGAGGTAAAGTCCAGTTCTAGAAAACAGTCCCAATGAGAATAAGAAATTTCTAAGACCACAGTCAAATGCCGGTTTCTCAACTTCAGGAAAGCAGAATTATCACAAAGCAGTGAGGTCAATGACAGCAATATATACTGAATAGCTGCCATATTTGCAAGGTATTGTGTCCACTTATTTTATCCTCTTCCCAATTTCAATAGTATAGGCATGATTCACCCCACTTTAAAAAAATAATATTAAGTAATAGAGGGTAAATATGCTACATGCCTGACAAACAAATCCAAAATCTATAAAGCTTGGAAGCATTCATCCATTATCCATCCAAGTTGGGAAAGCACCTAGTTCCTAATTAACCCAACCTCTTAAAAGTTACACCGTCCCCTTTTTGAGTTCCATAGGCACCAGGCACAATTGTGGTACATAAGACCCCTAAACACACAAACTAAATAAGTCTTTAAATTTTGTAAACAGAAATAAATAAGTAAATAAAAAAGAATTCCACCACTCAACAACATCACATTGAGGACCAAATATGTGAATATTTTTAAGATAAACCACATCTAAATGATAGCTGGAAGCAAATGGACCTTATGGTAGGCCATATCAGTCAATTCTGTCTTCATCTTCAGAAGAAATGTTTTCACATTTTTCATCAGGAAGATGGATTGACTAAATTTGTTCATTGAAAGTATTGATCTTAGGATTTCTAGACATGAATGAATATGGTACCCAGTGGCTGCAGAGGGCACTTTGGAGACAACTATAGATAGCCGAATGAAAGCTGACAGTAGCTTAGACCAGTGCTGGGGTGGCGGTGGGGTGGGGGATGGAAAGGAGAAAAAAAAAACTTGAGATTTATTGAGGACTAAAATATACAAGTCCCGGTGACCAGGTAGCTAAAGGGTCTGTCTAAAGGGCAGAGATTTGCAAATAATGTTTTGATAAACCCAACAACATAACAAAGTAGATTTGTTCAAAGAATTTATGGTATCTCTTATATAGAAGAGAAACAAATATATAACATTTTAAAGTCAGGATCTATTATGATTTTTAAAATAGAAAATATTAAAATAGTTATAACTTGCAAGCCCCTCTTTTCTTCTGTGTTTTCCCTTCGTCTATGTTTCTTTTCAATACCAAGTTAGCTCCCCCTGTATTCAATCTCCTTTCCTTTTATAAGACTCTAATGTTTTATGTTTGTTGTTGTTATTTTGAGGGGTGATCTGCATTGTTTTTGAGACAAGGTCTCACAGGTTAACCTCCAGCTCAGTATCCTCCTGCCTTGGCCTCTGCAATTAGAAATTATAGATATGTGCACCACAGCACCCATCTTTTAACACTTTGTAATTTAATGCAAGAAATGCATGTGAGATCTACAGCCATTTACAGAATCTACTGGAGAAAAGAAACAGCACCAGGTGGTGGTGATCCATGCCTTTAATCCCAGCACTCAGGAGACAGGTGGATCTCTGTGAGTTTGAGGCCAGCCTCAAACAGAGCTCCAAGACAGAATCCAAAGCTTCCTGTCAAGGAAGAAAGAAAGATAGGCAGGAGGGAGTGAGGGAGGAAGGAAGGAGAGAAACAGCACCCTTTGGCTGCATCTGGATGTTATAGACAGTTAGAAAGGAGAAATTGTGTGAATGGAAATTGAATGGAAAGAAATTTCTCTAATTTTAGTGTGATTATCAAAACTGAATTTATTGTCCTTTGTGTCCTTCTAAATAAATACTGCAATGCCCAAGAAACAAAAACAACACAAATTTTTGTCATATTTTGGCAATGAATGCACAATAGTCATTTGGGTTATGTCTATATGACTTAGAACTGATCCAAACTGATTGTATGTTATATACATACTGAACTACCTGACTCTTCATTATCTGCATGTATGTAGGTAGGAGGAAGATTGCCGAAAGTTCGAGGCTAACCTTAGCTACATAGTGAGGTCCAGGCCAGCCTGAACTATAAATTGAGACCCTCCCTCTCTCATTCAAAAAATAAAAGAAACAGTGAGACATTGTCTCAAAGTAAGAAAGGAAAACAAGTTAACACTAAAAGTAATGCATGATCCTTGAAGAAAAATCAAAACATAAGGTCATAAAAAGGGGCATTATGTTGTAATCCACCTAGCTTATTGTTGGGTTTTACTCTTTTAAATAGAGCTTGGTTGAACATCTGAGGAGAGAAATCCTTGGATCACTTTACTGGTTAATTCTTGAATCCTTTCGTGTGCTGTCAAACTGTCACCCAGAAAAGTTGTACTTCTCTCCATGATACCAGGACAGCTGCTTCAAATATCCTCTAACTAAGTGCATCTTTATGTCCACAAGCACTGTGGGCACCAAGCACACAGAGAGCACAACTTCTCAGAATCTATAGGATCCAGGAAAGATGCTCTAAGAGATGAAGTGACAGTTATGAGGACCTACAGTTATGAGAGACTTCCAAGCCAGTAACCTCAGCGAGCATCTCAATGCATTAGAAAAAAAAAAGCAAGAACAAGTCAAACCCAAAACTATCAGAAGGAAAGAATGAAAATCAGGATTGAAGTTAATGAATGGAGAATAAAAGAATAATGCCAAGTATCAATGAAGCAAAGAAACTTTCAATAAATTGCGTTAAGGCTGAATTCAATAGAATGCTCAAAACATCATATATATCATGATATGCTGACTCCATTCCAGGTACACAAGGGCAGGTCATTTACAAATTGGTAGATACAACACAACAAATAAATACAATCATTGTCAAAAGTCATGTAGTATTATCATGGATGTAGAAAAAACTTTTGACAAAATTCAACAACCCTTCATGATAAAAAAAAATACATGAGAAAATCTGAAATAGAAGGATGATACCTCAGATAATAAAGTACATATATGATAAATATATCAAGGATTATACCGAGAAGACAGAAACTGACAGTGTTTCCTCCAAGATCAGGAATAAGATAAGGCTATCCGTTCTCTTCATTCTTAATATGCTGATTTAAATCTCAGCAGGAGCAGTGTGGTGGCTTGAATAAGAATGGCCCCTTAGATCGTATTTTGAAATTAGTACCCAGTTGGTGGAACTATTTTTGAAAGATTGGAGGTGTGGCCTTGTTGGAAAAGGTGTGGAATTTTGGAGGAGTATGTCACTGGGGATAGACTTGGAGATTTCAGAACCCACACCAGTCCTAGTTCTGCTCTCTCTCCTCTCCTCTCCTCTCCTCTCCTCTCCTCTCCTCTCCTCTCCTCTCCTTTCCCCTCCTTTCCTTTCCTCTCTTCCTACTCCCTGGGGATCAGGATATATGTAAGGGATGTAAGGAAGCTGGTCACTTTTCATCTCCATTTTATTCTGCTCAGGATCCCATTCCATGGAATGATGTCACCCACATTCAGGGTTGCCATAGTGAATCTAAACCCAGTGAAGCCAACAATGAAGATTAGCCATCATGATACCCATGTTTATTATAGTCCTATTTACAACAACAAACAACAGAATCAGTCTATGACCCATTAATAAAGTCCTGAAAAAAGAATATATGGTAAGTATACTCAATGGAATATTTAGCATCAATCATTCTTAAAGAAGAGAAAAATCATGTCATTTTCAGAAAAAATAAAAGTAATGGAGATTGTAATGTTAAGGGAAATAAACCATAGTTCCCTTATATCAATAAACCATATAAATATGGCATGTTTTCCTCATATGTGTAATATAGACAATAAAAGGAATCAAAACAAAAGGAGACAGTGATAAATGACTGGCTCAACAGTTAAGAGTACTGATAGCTCTTCTAAAAGACCTGGGTTCAATCCCCAGCACCCACATGATAATTCATAGCTGTTTGTAACTCTATTAGCAGGAGATCTGATGCCCATTTGTGGCCTCCACAGCCACCAAGCATGCATGTGGCACACAGACAAACATGCAGACAAAACACGATGCACATAAAATAAATAATACAGTTTTAAAATTTAAAGTGGAATGAGCTACTAGGGGACCAGAAGAGAGAACCAGGGAGACAAGACGAAGGGTTGGCAATGAAGACTTTGTGATCAAAATACACTATAACAACACCACAGTGAAACCCATTATTTTATACAGTTATTATAAATCAATAATAAAGAATATATAGCTAAAAATAATAACCAAATTCAAAGATTAAAGTAAAAATGAGCAAAAAGACTAATGTCTACGATGTATCGGTATCCTTTATAATACTTCACAAACCCCTAATATACAGACACAGTCAAAGGGGTATAAGTGGATAAAATGGGTGAGCATACAAATGGCAGACAATGACAGACTAACAACATATAAGAAAAGCCTAAGTCTGCTAGTAGTAAGGAAAACACAAATTAAAGGGAGTGTGGTCCCATTCTTCATCCATGGTCTCTGGAGAGTTGTAGAACGTGTTCCTGAAACACATTCAGAGGAAAGTGTGATCTGTGAGTTGTTAAAGTTTCCAGCATTTCAGCCCTAAGGAAAACAACTTCTCAAGCTATTAAAACTAAGGCTGTATATAATCCATAACTCAGCAATTGTGCCTCTGGGAATTCAACCCATAGATATGAAAGATAGATTGTGAAAGCATGCTTGTAGAGATGTTTATTGCGACATTAATCAGAAGCGCTTAGGCATGGAAACAAAACGCCTGTTGTCAACAAATGGATGAGCAGCAGCATCTGACAGGCTTTTATATAAGCATTATAAATAACAAGGTAGTACATCACATGATTCACATGATTAAAGGAGGTATTATTGAGTCAAACAGCAAGAAGCAGTAAGTTAATATGAAATAATATTTGTGGAGAGAAACATAGAGGGGGAAAGATACCCTTATTTAGAAATGCTGTGTATTTGAAGAATATGGTATTATGTGAGTACAAATAAACTATAAATTGATTCATTGGCCATCGTTATAGGATTGGCTGGGCTAACTCATATCATTGTTACCTGTTCTCCATGAGATGGGTGGAAAAACTGATGTAAGGGATGTAGGAGAGGGCGGGAGAAAAATCTAAGCCCAAGCAGAAAAGAGAAGAAAATACATTGCTGTTCTAGGATCTATGAATTGTCATATTTTTATGAAACCATATGTACAGAGGTAAGTTTTATTATTATTATTAAACCAACTCTGTCTAAATCACAAACAAGCACAGGTGATGACAAAATTTCAGCCATCNAGGACTAGTAAGGTGAGCATCCAAACAGACTAGGCTCCCACACAGCCAGTAAGTTTCTTAAAATATAGAAAACTCCTTAATGAATATCATGCATTCCTAAAAAAAAAGTTGAGGCAAATCCAGTATATCCATACTTGGCTATAAAATGGCAAATAAAAATATAAAGCTGACAGGAGAGCTCGCTCAGAGGTTAAAGCAGTTGCCACACAAATATGAGAGTCCAAGATCAGATCCTCAAAACCTGCATAAGCACAGGGTGGTTGTGGCAGCCCAGCCTGTAATTCCTACACCGAGAAAACAGAGACACAGGATCCCTGGGGTGAGCAGGCCAACCAAACTCATCTCGTCCATGAGCTCCAGTTCAAACGAGCAACACAGGAGGGCAGTTGAGCAAGACTTCTAATGTCAGCCTCTACATACATACACATACTCATGTACACACACCCACACTTATGCATGCCCACACGTGTGAACAAACACATAAACACACATGCACATAAACATGAAGAAGAATGTCTACAGAAAACATAATGAAGGAAAATTTTATACATTTATCTCAATGTTATTAAGTGGGTCAAGACTCAAATATAAACTGATCATAATTTATTATGTTACTAGCGTACACTCTGTTTATAACAAAAATTAAAAAAGTGTTTAAAATGTTTTATAGGAATTTTACAGACATGTTTCATGAAAGAAAATGATATATAAAGTTTCCCAAAGTAGGTTAAATCTCTGAAGGAATCTTTAATAAATGAACTGACAAAGCAAAGGAGAGATTAATTTTAAAATGCATGATTTATAGTCCATTCACACTGATTAAATTAAAATGGTAATTACAAATTTCAATATTAGGATTTAGGTAGAAACAGGCCCAGACTTAATCAAAAAAAATATGTTTAGCCTTTCTGTGTCTGAGTTAATTGATATTTTTAATGAAGATGCCACTTGCTACATAAGGTATTATAGTAATAAAATTCTGAACAAAACTCAAGCTACAGAATTCTAAATCTTCACCGTCATGTGTGTCTGCCTATGGAAGACAATTTGAAAAGATAATGATACTGAAAATGTAAGTTGAGCTTTATAAAGAGCAAAGCACTGTGGGAAGTGAATCAATGGGACAGAAGATCTTGAGGGGCAAAACTGAACAGTGAGTGGGAACAGGAACCCACAGTGTACACCTATAAAGATGGTGGCGTTGATAAAAGCCATGTAACAATAATACATTGGAACCCACAGTGTACACCTATAAAGATGGTGGTGTTGATAAAAGCCGTGTAACAATAATACAGTGGAATCCACAGTGTACACCTATAAAGATGGTGGCATTGATAATAGCAGCGTAACAATAATACAGTGGAACCCACAGTGTACACCTATAAAGATGGTGGCATTGATAATAGCAGTGTAACAATAATACAGTGGAACCCACAGGGTACACCTATAAAGATGGTGGCATTGATAAAAGCCATGTAACAATAATACAGTATAATGCCTATAAAGATGGTGGTGATGATAATAGTAGTGTAACAGTAATATAGTTCAGTCCTCCAAATTTGCTTTCAACTCTTCCATGTTTCAAATATCCTTGTTGTTCTAGCTATCCATACCTCTAGGATTGTACTGACTTAGAAGTAGGTGTTACAGAACAAAAGAGACAAAGACAAGCATCTTTGCTGCTGTTCTGTCATGGGACAAGTGTTCACACATCTGACTTATAAAATCCAAAACTGGAGTCATAATAACACAATAGAGACGAGATGTCATTCAATAGATGACAAAAATTTTCTTGTGTCTGATAATTTCCTGAATTTACTCACTGTCACCTCAAAATACAAACAAGAAATCTTTTTTAAAGTGGCATTATGATTTGTCTGTTAACAAATAGAGAAGAAAAACAGCATTACTTGTAGCCAGGCTCTTTGACCACGGAATAAGTTTGTTCATGAATCCAGATCACTTGCTGAACCTCCATGGAGACAAATATGCGGAGGGTATACTGACTTTTCTCTGGAGAGTGGGCAGGGAGGAGAATTCAAATGTCACTGAACTTCCTTCCTTGCTGTGAGTTTCCAGTAGGGAGTCACTGCTTTGGGGAGATTCATATTTCAACACATCAATAACCCTCCTGATGGAAACCTGCATCCCTAAAATCCACCAAGTAGAATGCATGGCCCCTATTCAAAGTAAACTCCATTTTCCCCACCACCTTTTGCAAAACTAGATTTTACCCTGACCTTGGAAAACTTGAGGTAAGGAATAAAACTCAAACGGACATTTTTTTGCCAACCAAACAAACATTCCAGTTACTCCTAGTCAACACATTGTTAGAGTTTAGTTAACTATGCTCAATTAAGCAAAGCACTTAAACTCTCCCTGAGTTTGGACCATCTAGGAAAATGGGATAATCCATCCCCACCCCTTCAGGAAGAGGGTTAATCAAGTTTATGGCCATAGAGGCATCTGATTTTATGAAAGAAAGAGACAAAAAAATCTACCTTGACTGATACCACTTACCATGACTGGATTCTTCTGTATACCTATCTCATTGGTTCCTTTACCTTTCTTCCTTTTGTGGGAATAAATGTTCTTCTGATTGGTTACTTTCTCCTTTGATCCTGGATCAGCTACCATATAGCTGGACTTACCATCCTCTGTTCTTCCTCTCTCTTTTCTTTTTTTTTTTAGTTCTGTCTCCTGTCTTTTGGTTTTTTTTTTCTTTTTCTTTATTATTATTATTATTATTATTATTATTATTATTATTAAAATTTTCC
>LOEQ01012563.1:5869-25251 GCA_001685075.1 Bramus lutescens
AGGACACGGTCAGCAAGACAAAATGGCAGCCTACAGAATGGGAAAAGATCTTCACTAACCCCACATCAAACTAAGGTCTGATCTCCAAAATATGCATCAAGTCATTTTAGATATCAGTCCACCCACTACATGAATAACAAATTGAAGAGAAGCCATGCTGAAATAGGGCAAATGACTACCAGTCATCATAGCTATACAGAAGGCAGCTGGCTGAGTTATCTCATGGGAATTGAATTGAGAAACTACTTACAGAGTAAATAAGCACCAAGTTAAAGGACTCCTGACTTCTAGTAAAGCAACTGGGGAGCAATTTCAGTCTTGGATGGTTAAGAAGAAATAATGAAAGGTGGGGATATATGGAGAGAGAGTGCTGATAGGAGCTATAGCTTTTCTTAGTCTCAGAACTAAACTCTGAAGATTTAATCCATGAGCTGCTTCCTGAAGAAACTAAGGAATAAGAGAAAAAAGGAAAGGAAATGAACAATGCATATGTACAACTGATTTTGTGTCTGGTGGGAGAAACCTGCTTTGGGAGGTGCTAGGAGTGAGCTGGTGTCAGAAGCATCGTACCAGCGTTCAGACACCTGTCACTCAGACTACTCAATTTTCATCTTGATCCTCGATGAAGAGTGTGAAGTACATGCTTATAGAGCTAGAGTGGAGCTAAGAAAGTGTAAGAATTTGTGATATGGTGTGCAAGTCTAAGGTTAGAGTCCTTGGGACATTATCACATTTTAAATTTGATTGGTATGGGGAATGAATTCAGAACCGAGGTCACATATGTAGGCTGATATTAGTTCCTCTGGAGTCTGTGTTGATTTTCTGTACTGACACCAAATTCTGGACCAATTCCTAGACACCGCTTGCTATGCTTTTTCAGATTCAGAGAAAACATCACCTGAATTATTAATTTCATATGATAGATAATAGAGAAATTAAAAACTATTCCTGTACTTTAAACAAACTAGATATACCACCAAAATGATAACATACTAGATATAAATTACTATTGTTGCTGCATTTTAAAAAAGCCATATGAGTTACATTGAATCTCTATGACAGTGTGGGTTCTATTAGCCAGCTACTTTACTGTTATCGAGTATTATTTGAAACCTACAAGCTATCAAAAGAAACACAGTTGTAGCCTTCTGGAATGATTTAAAAATCTAAGTCTTGTCATTGTCACTTTGTGTTTTCTTCAAAATTTCTCTTAACATCTGGGCTATAAAGTAGCTCTTCATGTGATGATAACATCTGTCAGAGAAGCCTAGGGAAGTGCCTGTCTTAGCATATGATTCCATTGTGATCAACTCAGGTTACTTCCAGTGGCAGCAGGAAATACTCGTAACCTTGGCAACACTGGTAGCCCTTCCCACCTTCTTTTAATTGAAGCAGCTGTTGCTAGGATACAGTCTAACAAAAAAATAGGGAAAAGAGAGGGAGCAAGTATTGAGAGAAAAAGAATGAGAGGGGTTGAGAGAATGAACAAAGAGAAATAAGAAGTCTTGCAAGAATAAGGAAGGAATATGAAATGGAAACAGTAAGTGGTACTAGAAGGGCCGACTTACTAACGCAAGACTCTTGTGTTGTAAAAGGTAGTGTGGGGTGGGAATAGAAGTGGGATGGTGATTTCTAGCCTACTAAAAATTAATAATTCATGCTTCATTTTGATTTTGAGTTTTCTCAAGTAAGCCTCTTGTCTTTAATATGAGTATCTTCACACTACCTTGTAACGGAAATGCTCATTAGCTTTCTTTCCTTTATTTTTAATCAACTCTCAACCCCCATCAACGCTCTTTCTTCTGCTGCCTCAGTTTTTTTCCACTATAGTCAGAAAATAGCAAATCTGCAGAGACTAGCACTATATTAAAATTCAACGACTATTCCTCTGTCAGAATGGCACAAGAAGAGTTTCCCTGGTGTCTAGGAGAAGTCATGACCCTGTCATCCACACTTCTGCCCTCATATTTTTTTTCTCCCATCCATGCATATGCCTGGATATTGGGTAAAGATGAAGAGTTTAAGCAGCCAGCATCCTCTGAGTTCAGGGGAAAGGTTATGATTGTTTTGGACAATGATAGCTTTTGTTTGGCAGGAACGTCATGCCATTCAAGACTAACACATCATGAGAAGTGGCAGTTCTGTGGAACATACTCTCTCATCAGGGCTGTGGGTAGGAATCAAGCACACCCTCTATTTTCAGAAAACAAATGTGCTACCCAAAGCAGTTCTAAAGCAATGTGCAGTTCTGAGAATGTTAGACAACTTGCAACAATTTAAGAGATTTTGTGTGTTTGTTTGCCATTCTGTCTCCAGCACCTAGAACACTGAGAGCATGGTGGGTACTTAGTGTTGATGGATGAATAGGGGTGGGGAGAAAAATTAAAACAACCTACTCTACTATTCTGGATAATAGTTACCTTACTATTTCCAGTCTTAGCGGTAACAGGTGCCAAGCTCATAGCCCTAAAGGCTCATTTCATTATCAGAACATTCTCTTCTCACTATAGTGATGGGTTCAAGGATAAGTTTGACTGAGTCAAAGTAAGATTAATGTTAGATAAGAAACTTCTCGTTTGCTCACTTTCTTCCCATTGGGTGTGAATCAGTAATTTTTGTTTTGTTTTTGTAGCCATTTAAGGATGGATTAATTCTAATGAAGTAGAGCAGAGAAAGGAGAACTCTGACTTTCTTTTCTAATGAGCATGCCAAATATCCTTCAATGCCACAAAATTTGGGAAAAATAAATTTAAGGACAAGAGGGATTTTCATCACCTGACCCTCTGAACTGTGCTGGAGCCACAGACACACAGATATTTGCCCCTTTTCCAACATAGAAAATGAGACATGGTTTTTCTACCTGAAAATTACTTTTGTGTTTCTGCTTTACAAAGTTTCCAAAAAGCTAGCTAGCTAGCTAACTAGCTAGCTAACTAACTAACCCTCATCTATGTTTGTAGTAAGGAGGCTGCTAGTTAGTTCCCGGCTGCTTAGCCCTGAAATAATCACATGAAAAACTGTATTATTTAAATCACTGCTTGGCCCATTAGCTCTAGCTTCTTATTTGCTGACTCTTACAACTTAATTTAACCCATCTCTATTAATCTGTGTATCACCACAAGGTTGTGGCCTACCAGCAAAGTTTCAGCATGTCTGTCTCCAGTGGTGGCTCCATGGCTTCTCCTGACTCTGCCCTTCTTTCTCCCAGCACGCAGCCTAGCTTTCCTCACCTAGTTCTGTTCTTCCCTGCCATAGGCTCAAAGCAGTTCTTTATTCATTAACCAATAAAAGCAACACGTAGACAGAAGGACCTCCCACAGCGTATGTTTGCTTCTTTCAGTAGTTTCCATCTGTCTAGACATGGCCTGAGTTCTAGAGGTTTGACTGAAAGAGAGCCTTCCTTCTAGTTCAGCATTACTTTGCACTCACACAGCTGCTCCTGAAGTCTGCATATTTTACCTAATAATGTTCTTCTAAAAATTCCCTTCTACTGGTTTGGGGAGATGATCCACTGGGAAAAGTGCTTGAAGTACAAGCATAAGGGCAAGGGTTCAGATCCCAAACATCCATGTCAATGCCTGGTGTGTGGTGGTCTTCCTGTAATCCCAGACAACAGGGAGCAGAAACAGCAGGTCTCTGAAGGAAAATGGCTAGATAGAGTATCTGACTCACAGAGTTCTGGGTTTCAGTGAGAGATTTTGTCCTAATATATAAGGTAGAGAGCAGTCTAGACATTTGATGTCAACCTTACGCCTTTATATATACTTGCTCAAATCTATACGCATGCTCATCCATCCATCCACCCACCCCCACACACATACATACATACATACATACATACATGAATTGACACCACATTTATATACACAAACACAAAAATATGAAGAAAACAGTGTCTCTTTTACAAATGAAAATCAAGAATATATACTAGAAGTTGTCCATACCCAAATTTACTGGAGACCTACAAATGTATATGAGTTTTAGGTAGGATTCAACCAGCATCTAGGAATTGAGACATGTGATGCTTAAACAATAAATGAGACCCCCACCCCCAGAAATTCACATATTTTAATACTTAATCCTCAGTTGGATGTGCTATTTGGGGGAGATTATATAACTTTTAGAAGGTATAGCCTTGCTGGATGGAGTGTGTCACTGGGGCAAGTTTTGAGAGTTCATAAGCTTATCTCACTTCCAGTTGGCTTTCTGTTTCCTGGATGTGGATGGAAATATGATCTCTCAGCTTCCTGCTCTGGTCACCAGCTGTTATGTTTTCCCTGCTATGGTATATTGAATGTAATTGGCCATCAAAATCTCAGGTTCATAATCTAGAGATCCAGTTTCAGAACAGCTAAGTTTGGGCAATAAAAAACAGAAAGCTTGTGAAGATGTAATTGGATGAGGGGGCTACGGTCCAAGCCCAGCAAGCAGCAGAACTTGGCATCTTCAGCTGTGTAGTTCTGGCTTTAGAGCTAAGGATAGAAGAAAGAAGGGGTTATGGGATTTGCCTCTGTGCCTAAGGAAAGCAACTGAGATGAGGCATATGTCAGGGGTGTTCCTGAATGGAGGCCTAGAGAGGTCATTTTGTGAAACTGAAGTTGAAGCCTGGATTGCCTTGGAGACCCCAAAACACTGGGGATGCCAGAGTCACAGGATACCTGTGTCAAGGAAAGCTGCTAGTAGAGAGTGGAACCAGCCCAAGAAAAAGAAGTGTTTTGCAGTTGACAAAGCTGAATGGAGTTGGAGATCTGAAGAATGCTTTGACATCAGACATGGCGTTCCAGAGTTTAGAGTTTGGAGCCCAGCTGGTTTTCAGTCTGCTTTGATCCAATATTTCCTCACTATGCTCCCTTTCCTACGTTTTAGAGTAGTAATGTATATCCTGTGCCATTATATGTTGGAAGTATGTGATCTGTTTTTTGATTTTGATTTTATAGGGTATTACAGTTAAAAGATTGTATAAATGTCAGAAGAGCCTTTGAACTCTGGACTTTTAAACATGGTTGACACTGTGATAGACTATGGAGACTTTTGAAGTTGGAGTAAATGAATTTTGCATTATGATATTGTTACAACTTTATGGCAACCTGGGAGTAGAATGTGGTTGTTTGAATGTAATTGATCCCCATAATCTTATAGGGAGTGGCCCTATTAGGTGGTGAGACCTTGTTGGAGTAGGTATAGCCTTGTTGAAGGAAGTGTGTCACTGTGGGGGTGGGCTTTGAGGTCTTCTATGCTCAAGACACCACCCGGTGTCACAGTCCATGTCCACTTGCCTTCTGGTCAAGATGTAGCAGCACCATGTCTGCCTGCACACTGCCCTGCTCCCTACCATGATGATAATGGACTGAAACTCTGAAATTGTAAGGAGCCACCTCAACTGAATGTTTTTCTTATAAGAGTTGCCATAGTCATGGTGTCTCTTCACAGCAATGGAAACCCTGACTAGGACACCTGCCATTGTGGACCCTCTTTATAGAACCATAAGCTAAAATAAGTCTCTTTTGGTTATAGTGTTCTATAACAGCAACAAAATGTAACTAACACATGGCTAATATTCTATCACTTTGACTATACTGTTTGCTTTGTATAATCATCTAGAGGCATATCTTACTATTTTTATGCCTCCAGTTTCTGTCAGACACATACCTAAGTTGTGTAGGAGTTCCTTCAGTTTGTGTGTTGCTTTCATTGGTTAATTAATAAAGAAACTGCCTTGTCCTAGTTGATAGGGCAGACCTTAGGTAGGCAGAGAAGACAGACTGAATTCTGGGAGGAAGAAAGCAGAGTCAGAGAGTGCCACCATGGAGATGCCAGAGTCAGACATATTGAATCTTTCCTGATAAGCCACTGCCACGTGGCAATACATAGATTAATAGAAATTGGTTAAATCAAGATGTGAGAGTTAGCCAATAAGAGGCTAGAGCTAATGGGCCAAGCACTAATTTAATTAATACAGTTTCTGTGTGGTTATTTTGGGGCTAAGCTATCTGGGCGGCCAGGACAAACAAGCAGGCCTCCTTAGCATTAGGACTACCTTTATATACACTAGGAGATTGATTTTGTCAAATTTAAATACTCTAGTTGGGATGGGGAGTAGATACATCATAGATAAATAAGATTTCAGGCAATGATATATACTACAGATAAAACAAAATAGGGTGATATGACAAGGGTTTTTTAATGCTTAATGTCCTCCCAGTCTAATGTGGCTAAGGGAAGAAATGAAAAATGAGTCAGAATCTACATGATGAGAATGCTCTAATCCTCCTATAAACAGACAGGTGAGGTTATGTGAAACAGTTAATTCCATGAAAGGTATGAACTTGAAATTCTAGAGAAAATTGGAAAACACCAAAATCACTGAAATCAAGAAATGTCAGGGATACAGACAGAAGAAAATTATAAAAATCCTTATAGACTATAAGGAGGAGCTTGAAATCATATATAAGACTCTGTGTGTTTCTTTGGGACTGAACGACTGTGGGACCAGGCTGGACAGAAACTTCCATGCTACAGTATATGGCTCAATGGTCAGCTTGATGTGTAGAGTACTGTTGGCACCTGTGACTACAGCAACAGCAGTTCTAACAGGGAAGTAGGTTAGAGAGCAGGCCAGACTGAGTGGGAGGGTAAGCAGGTAAACAGAAGGGAAAGCAAGCAAAGGAAGTTGTTTCAAGAGGTTTTCTATTGAAGGAAGAAAAAAATGATGCAGTTTTTGGAAGAAGGTTGAGATTCAATTAACCCTCTTGGTTGGATTGGGGATTTCTAGACCAGTTTTGAATACAAAATGGAATGACTTAGCCTGAGCCTTGAAATGACTATCCTCCTAATAACTTGGAGGGCTTGAGTATGCAAAAGATGCTGGTGACTGCCTGTAAACATTAGAGTCCTAAGACCTGAATCTCAACAGTGTGGTCCAGTAAGTAGTGAAATTTGGGTCTGTTTCTAAGCTATAAAGAATACAGCTCTCAGCTAAGCTGGCTCCATAAAACTGTTAGTGCAGTGATAGTTTTACTGATTAATGAAAGGAGAAAGCTTCTCTGGGTGATTTCAAAAAACAAACGGATAAAGCAAAATCAAATTTATTCCAATCTTATTACAAATAGGAAAACAAAACAGAAAACAAGGATGACCAAAAACAAAACAACCTTGCTGAAGCAATTCAACCGTTTTACTTTTCCATTTACCATTACTTTGGAAGAAAAAGAATTGACTTTTATTTTTCTTTTGGGATATAGATGCTTTTGGCCCTTTAAGGAACTGATGAAATTCATTTGAGACTAGTACTAAATATAATGCTTGTAAAAAGATATAGATTAAGTTTTAATAGTTCTTATGGCTAAAAAATTAAAACATTTTGTTTATTATCAGCAAGATTTTCCCTATACAGTAGAAATGAGAATTAACTTTAAGGTAGATTATCATTTTTTGAATTGTTCACCTTATTTTGCTGCTGCTGCTGCTGCTGCTGCTGCTTCTGTTGCTACTGCTGTTTAGGAAAATGTGAGAATTTTATTTGTCTGAGGAAGCTCTAACTGGAGACATGCCTCACTGGCTGGAGATGCGCCTCAGACTGAAGTGGTTAAGAGTTCTGTAGAGCATGCTTTAGTGAACACGATGGATGATTTCCCTTGGAGAAATGCTTTCTGTTGCTTTGCTAAATCCAACTTTAGACTTCCTGGTGCCTACACATTACTAGATTTTCTCACAGAATTGCATATACTTTCCCTTCAATAGGTGCTTGGGAGAACAGGAGGACTAGAGGGATTTATGATCTGAAAACTGGTAATATAAAGGCACATAAAATATGGCCTTTCTAGTGGAGTTTCATCTATGATTTTATTTAAGACTAAACCCCAGAGAAGAAACATATTGTTAGATTGTTGATACTTAATAATGAAGTTGGATTTTATCCTCAGATTTAAAAGAATGATGGCCACCAACACCCCCCCCCAAAAGAATGAACATGCATTTTTTTTCAGCCATTGTAAAAGAAAAGCAAATCTAAAATTGAAGTGAAGATTTAGAAAGGGAGATATGGAATTGAATGAGAAACAAGTTTTCTCCTATTTCTAAGGAATCACTTGACCATAAAATAGTGAGATGAAAATTCCAGGGAGGCAGTTAGCTGGCTCTGTCATACAGATTTAATGAGAGGTTGGGTAGAGACATGCTCTGCCAGGTATAGGTGTTAGGCTCCAGCATCAATCATATATGCAACAAGTTCTGGCCTCCCTAGAATCCCCAGGGCTTTCAACCAGGTCTTGTTGAAACTTACAGCCTGGTCTCAGCTCTACTTCAGGAAAAAGTATGGTAGAAAACAGTGGAAGGAAGTTACCTTTTGTTTAAAAAAATGTACTGAGTAGCTGCCATTTGTGGAATTTTCCAAAGGAGCAACTGGCAAAGTCCATTGCCACCATCATATGTATGTCACTTCTTTGATTATTCATTCTTTCATTTATTGAATACTTTAATTTCTTACAGCTTATGCTCTAAGAGTTAAATACTGTGAAAAATAAATAGAATAGAGTAAGAGAGTTTGGGTAAATGGCCTTTAAAACATGATCCTAAAGCAGAGCTCTAGAGGAAATGAGAAAGCCATCCATGTTACTGTTTGATGGAGAACATTCCAGGCAGAGCAAGAGAGGAACAATTGCTATGCCTCTAAAATAGGCCTTTGCCACTGATGTCTTGGTTTGTGCTTACTCAAAACACTGCATGTGCTTAAACAATAGAGAGATATTTTTTCTTCTTCATCATTTTGAGCCTGGAAGTCTTAAATTAAAGAACTGGGAGCATTGATATCTGGAGAATCTCTCTCTTTTCCCAGGATGGCACTATACTGGTAAGTCCTTAAGAAACGATAGACACCACATCCAAATATGGACACTAAAGTGTTTGACTCACCCCCTGGGTCCTTTCATAAAGTCATTAGCATTATTTGTAAGGGTTCTACTCTAATGTTTAGTCAGCTTCTAAAGGCCCTACCTCTTGATGCCGTTACAGTGTGATTCTAAGTTCTATTCTGCGAATTTTGGAATGACATATACATTAAGCCATAGTACTGTGTTTGAAGAATATCAAAGAGTTGAAATGGAGAAACAGCTCATCAGTTACTGACTGCTCGGTTTAATTCTCAGCATCTACAGGGCAGCTCACAATCATCTGTAGCTCCCAAGGTGCTGGATTCTCTGGCAGAAAGGTCAGGGGTAGAGCCTGCCCTGCCATACTCTCCCTGGTGCTGAGTGGGATGGTGAGTGTTGACCCAGACCTCCCGCCTGTCACCAGGGAGAAACACACTGACTCGGGAGTCTGTTGAAGCAGAATCAATTGTATAAGGCAGAAACTTATATAAGGTTGTGATGAAGGTGTGAGTCTTGGGATGGGTTGAGATTGAGTAAGGAATAAGGGTCAATAATATTCTTCCACATTATCAGTGGCTGGGCAGAGGCGGGTTTAAGTCAGGTGGTGCTGAGTCACTCATATACGGAAGTCGTGGCCAAAGACAGGTCTCTAAACTCAAGCTAAGCTCAGAAAGTTACACTGGGCCTTGTGCCCAGGCCTTGTGAGGTCCAACACCAAGGGACCTGCTCTTTCTTCTGCCCACCTTGGTCACTGTACACATATTGTACATACACATACATACATGGCAGGTAAAACCACCCATACATGTAAAAGCAAGACATAAAAGAAAAATTTTAAAGAATTGAAAAGAGCAAAAACAAAGACAAGGACAGGCTTGGAAGACAGGTCAGTCCCTTAGGGCATCACAAGGGTTTCTGTCAGGTGTTCTCTGGTCAAGATGGGAGGCCTATTTTACCAAGTGACACAAGCTAACTTGCATTTTAGAAGGGCAATGGGCAGAGGAATGGAAAGTGGATTGTAGGGAATATGGGAGAGCCAGGAGGCTACTGAATCCCTTTCATAATAACCTATATGAGGCCTGGCTTTACGCCATTCTTCCATTCTCAGCCCACACTCATTCTGTTTCTCTTAACCTTCAAACCAGTTCATTTATTAGTGTTAATGTTCATCTTACCTGCTTCCATCAGCAATAGTAGCCCCCTTTTACATACTAGATGCACCATACAGTGTTATTAAAATGAATACAAATAGATCTGTCTATGGGGAAAGGGAGTGTGGTCTCCATGTAGTTCCTAAAACTTCGAGCAGATGATCTTCAGTAGACTACATTCAATCACTAACACAGGCATGTCCTTTGCAGTGGAGAGATCTGCAGATAGGACCACTCAGGAAAAAATGCTTTACAGTGATAAGAATACACATCCTAGGAGATACCTGATTCAGAGTAAACCTCTTACAATTCAACATAGACCAGACATCCACTGACAGTAAAAAGGTGTGTGTGAGTATGTGTGCACCTGTGTATTGTCAGAGGCTTCTGTCCTGCCTGGTCCCCACAGTCATTAAGTCCCAAAGACATCACACAGAGGTCTACATTAACTATAAACTGATTGGACCATTAGCTCAGGCTTCTTATTAAGTCTTATAACTTATATTAGCCTATTATTCTTGTCTATGTTAGCCACATGGCTCGGTACCTTTTTCAGTGAGGTAGTCTCATCTTGCTTCTCCTGTGGCAGGGTCACTACTGCAGAGGAATGGATTTCCTTCTTCCCAGAATTCTCCTGTTCTCTTTTGACCCACCTCTACTTCCTGTCTGGTTGTCCCACCTATATTTCCTGCCTGGCTACTGGTCAATAAGCATTTATTTAAAACATAATTGACAGAATACAGACAATTCTCCCACACCACCTGTGTGTGCGTGCCTGTGTGTGTGTTATGATATCTCCCTTCTTCACTTTCTTAATTCTAGTATGTTCTTTACTTTATGTAAGTAAGTATGATAGCAATAGATGATAGTTGCTATCTGTCAATATGCTTAGAGAAATAAATTGGAGGTGCATCATAGTGATCACTAAAGTGATTTTGGCCTCACTCCTCTGCTATTTTACTGCTATGCAAATAGGAACTACCTCCTTCAGAGTATAACAGAGAAAAAAGATAAATGTCTCAGTGTGGTGACCTGTGCCCTAAGATTGGCTGGTGGCCCTAAGATTCTGAGTGGGTACTCAACAGGAAAGAGGCCATGGTTATGATGTCTCCTGACGTCTCCATGTTGTTTGGATTTGTGTGATAGGAATGAGAAATAAAAATCCAAGTAATAAATGCAATACAAATGACTTTTTCACTTTGCATAAGTGTATAGAACCAAGACTCAGTTTTGAGAAACTGTTCCCTAGACAGGCTGTGAGCTCCCTGCAGAAAGTCACTCAGCTCTGCTCCAGGGCTTGGAATAGTAACACAGTTCACTGAGTACTTACATGCTGGGCCAAACCCTTCCCTTTAGGTTATCCCTACACAAATATTAGCATCTTCAGAAGAAACTGAGCTTTTCAAGGACACTGGGAACCTTTCACAAAGACTCATCTAATTGAGAAAGTGGGATTTAAAATCATATTGGTACAGCCCCTTATTCTTCGCTCCCTGTTCATATGGTCTGAGTGTTCAACAAAATCAGAGATGGGACTTTTTTTAACAGTCTTTTTTTTTTCATTTTACAAATAAATCTCAGTTCCCACTTCCTCCCCTCCTTCCACTCCTCCCCCTTTCCCAACCCTCCACCCCCATCCACTCCTCAGAGATGATAAGGTTTCCCATGGGAGTCAATAAAGTCTGGCATATCACTTTGAGGCAGGACCAAGGCCCTCCCTGCTATGTCTAGGCTGAGCAAGGCATTCCTCCAAAGAGAATGGGCTTCAAAAAGCCAGTTCAAGCACTAGGGATACATCCTGGTCCCACTGCCAATGCTCCCACAGAATACCCCAGGCACACAACTGTCACCCACATTCAAAGGGCTTAGTTTGGTCCTATGCAGGGCCTCCCACTGTCAGTCCAGAATCAGTGAGCTCCCACTAGCTTAGGTCAGCTGTTTCTGCAGGCTTCCCCATCATGGTCTTGACCCCTTTGCTCATATTTCCTCTCTTCCCTCTCTTCGACTGTACTCGGAGAGCCGCGCCCAGTGCTTAGCTGTGGATCTCCGCGTCTGTTTCCATCATTTATTGGATGAAGGTTCTATGATGACAGTTAAGGTAGTCATCGATCTGATTACAGGGGAAGGCCAGTTTAGGTACCCTCTCCATTATTGCTTAGGGTCTTAGCGGGTCTCATCTTTGTGGATTCCTGGTGCCCAGGTTTCTTGCTAGCCCCATAATGGCTCCCTCAATCAAGATAGCTTTCCTTGCTCCCCTTCTCTGTCCTTCCCTCATCTCTGCCTCCCTGTTTCCTCATGTTCTCTTCCCCCTCCCCTTCTCCCATCTTTCTTCCCTTATGACTTTTCTCCTGCCCCATGCTCCCAATTTTCTCAGGAGTTCTTGCCTATTTCCTCTTCCCAGGGTGATCCATATATATTTCTCTTAGGGTTCTCCTTGTTACCTAACTTCTCCGAGGTCATGGACTATAGACTGGTTATCTTTTGCTTTATGTCTAATATCCACTTATGAGTGAGTACATACTGTGTTTGTCTTTCTGGGTCTGGGTTACCTCACTCAGGATGTTTTTTTTTTTCTAGTTTCATCTATTTGCCTGCAAATTTCAAGATGTTTTTAATCACTGAGTAGTACTCCATTGTGTAAATGTACCACATTTTCTTTATCCATTCTTTGGTTGAGGGGTATTTAGGCTGTTTCCAGATTCCCGCTATTAGGAATAATGCTGCTATGAACACAGTTGAGCAATCTTTGTGGTTTGAGTGTGCATCCTTTGGGTATATGCCCAAGAGTGAGTGGTATTGCTAGGTCTTGAGGTAGATTGATTCCCAATTTTCTGAGAAACCACAGAACAGGACTTGTAATATTAAAAATGATTCCATATAAAGAAAAGTACTGTCGTCACCTCTCCTGAAGGATTCAAGAATCCTTAGGAAGGACACAGACAGTGAATGTATGAACTGTATTGGAGCTGACCCTAATGTATCATTTGCGATTGATTTGTGTACTTAAGTCAACATCCAGTTGACTGTTCACTCAACCTCACAGTTTCTTGGGACTTCCTTAAGACTCTGTTGCCATCCTTTGTGGTTTTCTAGGTAGAGGAAACTCTTGAGGGGGGAATTGTTTATTCTCATTCTTACTGTTTGTCTAGTGTCTTATTTGGACCAACCAGGTAAACATCTGCCTGCTAGACCCAGACGCTCTCTGAGAGTTCAGTTATAGGTAAGAGGAGCAGTGTATGGTGTTTCTTAAAGCCTATTTTTGGGCCTGCTCACATCAGCAGGACCTAAGGAGTTACTTAGGCAAAAATTCACCTTTTGGGCCTCTTTCAGAGCCACTGGATTTGAATTTTGTAGATGAACTAAAATTTTGAACATCCAATAACCTTTCTAGAAAAGTATGGTCAGTGTAGTCTTTAATGCTGCCTCTTGAGGTGGAGGGAATCTCGACTTACAATGTTACTAATTTGTCCTTATCTACTGCAAATAGAGAAAGTAGGATTTAAAAAAACTGATCTAAAAGGCAGTGTGGTGACTTCCTTTTTATTTAGGATTTTTTTCTTTTGTTCAAGCTTGTAGGTGACATTTATATTTAGTCAGCTTTGCGTTCAATGTGGGTCCTTTGTTTTAGAAAATAGACAAGTGTTTCAATTTGACAGTTGCAAAGCCCATATTTCTCTTTCCTCCTCCTGCCTTGGCCAACTCACGCCTTTTTTGGTCCATTCCTTCACCCCACAGTATCAAATAAATGTCCTCTTTCCAATATGCGTTGTCGCTACAGCTTCATTTTGAACATGTATTATATATTTGGGATTTCCAAGGCTTCTTCTCCATCTGCCTTTCCTCTAACGATATTTGTATAGAATGGACTGGAAGACGTCAGGAAACAGGGGCTGTTCCATCCTGGAAGAGAGAGGCTGCTGTTTAACACTGGCAGCTCATTAGCTCTTGAGGAGAAGAAACTGACAATATTTTACCTCCCCCACAGAGGCACATTGCTTCTTTCACTTCAAGGCTGACCTCAGAGCCCAGGTGCAGGCCTACAGCACCTCATCATTCTGTCACCCGAGAGCACATCTGTCATAGTCTCCACTATAAACCTTATAATGTCAACTATTCTCCACACCTGGGGCTCATCCCTGAGCAATGATCTCAGAAAGATGATCCTGGAGTTCTTTTTATCGGTTACAAGATTATCCTTATTTATCAAGTATCCCTTTCTTTTCCCAGGGGGCAATGAGTTTAATGTCCATATAGCCCAGTGACACAGAGTTTAAGGGTCCGGTCTGAATTGAATGTCCTGGCTCATCCTGCTGTGGGACCTTAGCCAATGATCTTACTAGGTCACCCTTCAATTTTCCAGACATGAATGACAAATAGCAACCCAGCAACACTTCCTCTCAGCACACGTGCACGCATTTACTTTGTTGGTATTTTTAAAGGGTAGTAATAATATTGGGGTTATCAGCTCTGAACAAATCCTTTGCTTGGCCTGAGAACAATACTGGAATTGTTCAGTATTCCACATAAAGGTTTCTGAGTTCCAGGGCTTAGGAGGTACACCTGGTCTTTTTATCCTATGCAGCCCAGAGAGCACCCATGTTGTTTCTAAAAATACCTGAAAATAACTTACAGTGTCTTCTCCAGCATTAAAGTAGTAAGGAATTTTTTTAAATTGAAAATCAAGTTAATTTTGTTCTACAATATATTCTGATCAAGGATTTCCCTCGCTCATCTACTCCCAGATCATCTCCACCTTTCCAATACCATGCCTTCCTTTTCTCTCTCTTAAGAAAAGAAACAGGCAAATAAAAAAGACAAGCAGGCATAAAACAAAACAGACTAACAAACAAAAAGAAAGAAAAAAGAAACAACACAAGAAATATATATACACACACAAAGACAAACAGACAGACGCACACACACTATAAAAACACAAATTCAGAAACCATTATATACAAGCAAACCAGTAAGATCAAAAAATATCCAGATAAAGGGATATGAAAGAAAAAAATGTTCAAAAATACTTTTGGGTTCTTTTCATCCACTGCTGAGCATGGGCCCTGCCCTTCAGTGTGATTTGTCTATCCAGTGAGATTCCCTTGGAGAAATTAACATTTCCTTTGCCAGTGGTTGTCAGTTGGAGATAAGTTCTTGGTTGGGGATGGGAGCTCATTGTCTCGTGTCCACTTCTCCATCTCAGTGCTGGGATCCCAAATGGACTGGACCTGTGCAGCAGGCTCTGTGCGTGCTGCCAGTCTCTGCGAGTTCATTATGTGCAACAACCCTGAAAGACATTGTTTAGAAATTGTTTTATGGCAACAAAAGCTTTCAGTTAGCCCCTTTATAATGCTTGTCTGTCTTCACAGCAAAGGAAGAACAGTTGTTCACAATTGGCAAAACTATCTATCATGTGGTATAAAGACATTCATAAATGTTTCCTTTAATCTTTTTGCATCCTAGAAGCATAGAGTAGTTCCTGATGCTGAAAAAGTACCTGGGTAACTAAAATGAGAGCCTGCCCTGAGAATAACAGTAAAGGCACCATAATAGTTACAATGACAAGTGGAAATGGAAGAAAAGGGTGATGGGAGTCAAGGGGGGGATGGTGGGGCTCAGATGGCTCAGCAGGTAAAGATGCTTGCCACCAAGTCTGAGGACCTGAGTTCGATACCTGGATACCACATGGTGGCAGGAGGCAACCAACTTCCACAAACTGTCTTCTGACCTGTACACAAATACCACGTGCGTGCCAGCACTCACACACTCAACAAAAAAACCATAAAATTTTAAAGAGGTGGAGTTATTAGTCTCCATGGGAGGATTTGTACATAAAACTATAGCGTGAAAATCTACTCTCTATACTTTTTTCTAGACATCTTAATCATTAAGGTATTTTTCCCATTAAACCCTTTCAAGTTGTCTCTTTGTCGTTGAAGATAGCTTTGAATACAATATGAATAAAAAACTCTTAAGCACACAACTCTCAAATTCTCAGTACATTTTCCCATAAGTCTCTTGGCCAAAATACTATCAAATAATTCTGTTTATTAGATCCAAGCAACTTAAAATCATTGATCACCCAAGAATTTAGTAGCTGTTTATAAAAAGTAAAACATACAAATTGCAAATTAAAATTCTATTTATTTTTTTTTTGTGTCTGAGAATTTTACTCTGTGTATGTGGACCATGTGTGCGCTTCATGCCCATGGAGACCAGAAGAGGACACTGAATACCCTGGAGCTGGAGTTATAGGCGGTTGTGAGGTCACCACGTGGATGCTAGGAACTGAACTTGGCTCCTCTGCAATTGCAACCAGTGTTTTTAACTGCTGAGCCATTTTTCCGGCCCTAAATTGCAACTTTTAAAATTTCAACCTTAGTTAGATGGAGTTACTTACTCACGAGACATGTGGTCCTTGTGGCTACCAGTACAGCTTTGTAATCTTAGGACCCAGGGTAGATATTACCAACTCCTGTCCTGTTCACACTGATTGTCACATGAAACTTGCTTCTCATCACACCTTTGGACAGTTATGACATCATCGAAAGTGTAAAAGAGTTTTAATACTGCTGTGAATTGTGGTGCTCCAGAGAGTTTTAGCATGCAGGGAATTGTGGGGTTAACCATGACAAGCAGAACAGTTAAAAAGAATATTTGTGCCGACAATGGGGAGGTGGCGTGTATGTTGGGGCAGAGGGTATGCGCAGTATCTCCATGTCCTCCTCTCTATTTTTGTGTAAAGCCAAAATGTCTCAAAAATTGCTTCTAAATAGAAACATTCAGTCACAAGTTAATTGTCTTACATGAGGATTATTCCAATTAATTTTCAGATTATGCAAGTTTGACTTTGTCTTTTATTATCCACATTGCTCCTCCAATCTTTCCCAGGTAGAACTGCCTGGCACACCTGTTCACTCACATCCGTCCACTCACACTCATTCACTCACACCCGTCCACTCATGCCCGTCCACTCATTCCCGTTCACTCACGCCCGTTTACTCACACTATTGACTCACACCCACTCACTCACACCCACTCAGTCATGCCCATTCACTCACAGTGTTGACTCACACTCACTCACTCACACCCACTCACTTACACCCACTCACTCATGCCTGTTCACTCACACTGTTGACTCATACCCACTCACTCACATCTGTTCACTCACACCCGTTCATTCATGCCCGCTCACTCACACCCACTCACTCACACCCATTCACTCACGCCCATTCACTCACACTGTTGACTCACACCCACTCACTCACGCCTGTTCACTCACACTGTTGACTCACACCCACTCACTCACACTCATTCACTCACACCCACTCACTCATGCCCATTCACTCACTCCTCTTCACTCACACTGTTGACTCACACCCACTCACTCACGCCTGTCCACTCAAGCCCACTCACTCACACCCATTTACTCACTTAACAGTAAGATAGCCTTACCACAGTGTAGATAACCTCATGGTAAGAACAGAATATGAATAATTAAAATATAGATTCACATCTATACTTTAATCCATGATGTTGTAGATTAATTAATCTAAGATTACCTCCCTCCACCTCTCTTCTCCCCTCTCTCCTTTCTTTCTCTTTCCTTTTATTGATTTTATTGGTTCCTTCATTTATGTTACCATTTATATTCAGCACCTATTTTGCATTAGACACCAAGCAAAGTGCTTGGCTCTGCACTAGGCAGGGCTGAATTGATTCCCATCCATAGCACTTAGGGTCCCTTGAGAGCTATTTTGAACATTCACACATTATTCTCTGAGTCCAGGCTCTCAGTTACACACAGGTGTCACAAAATCAAGTCATTGCGAAATTGCTCTTGACAGATTCCAGGGGTAGATTTTTGACATCTTATTTAAAGTTTGCTCTTTACGACTCTCAGACTTGATCATTTTGTTTGCACTCCCTGGAACTTTTTATGTTTCCATCTTCCTTGGAACCCAACTCACAGCAGAGTTGCTTTTTTCCTAATTTCACACCACTGTTCAGTCAAATTGAGGAAAATATATATTGTTTGGAGCTCAGCATCTCTTAATTTACTTTGCCAAGAAGTAACCATTGGTTGTTAGAAAACTATTGGCCCAGTTGTGATGCACACACTCTCACATGACAGCAATATTTTGCGAAGTAATGATATTCTTTGAAGAAAAATGAGTTGAGGAGCCTTTTTTGGTAATTAAAATATGCTATTTTATATATGGTCTAAATATAATCATTTAATATTTTTATAATATAGTCATTGATTTGTTGGTTCATTCATTGATTGTATATTTACTTAACTGTGCATCAAATACACAGGTAAACAAGCTAGATTCTGTAAGCTTGTAGCCTAGTTAGAAAGGGAAAAGAAGCTTCATGTATTCAGATAAATACATGGTATATGGCCAAATGGAAATGTTTTTTAGAAAATTTAACAATTAATTAAACACTAAGCATATAATTATGTCATTACAGGGATATTTTTGATGGCACAAAGACATATTAGAGATGCATAGAATGAAGAAATATGAAACAAAATATACTGCATAGCAACAGCCATAAATCCACTAGAAATATGTATGTCACAGCATGAGCAATAATTACTACTGAGTGATAGAATTGTAAATCAGATTCAATTTTCCTCATTTTGGAAAGGTTTGTTTTCTCAATCAGTGATGGCCATTAGGAACAGAATGTAAGGCAGGTGCTCATTGGCTTTTTCTAGTAGTTGCAGTTCTGTAAAGTAAAAAAGGAGAAATTAATTTTCACATTTTATTTAACTCAGTGTCTCCAAAGCATTATCTTAGCAAATGTTCTGGTTTCATCCAGTCGCTGTGATAAAAACACTCTCCCAGTGCGCCTTCAAGGAAAGGAGGGTTTATTTCATTTTACACTTCCAGGTCACAGTCCATCATTGAGGGTAGTCAGGGCAGACACTCAACAGAAGCTCACTCCCAGAAAAGGAAGTGAAGCAGAAGCCTTGGAAGAAATGCTGCTTGAGGGCCTGCTCTCAGGCTCCCTGACAGGGCTTCTGTCTAGCTAGCTTTCAGTTTAGGAATGCCACCCTTAGTGGGCTGGGTCCTCCTACATTTAGTTGATAATGTGATTCTCCACAAGCATGCCTACAGGCCAATTTGATTAAGGCAATTCGTCAGAGGAAGCTTTCCTCTCAGATACCTCTAGGCTGTATCACCTTGGCAATTAAAGGTAACTAGGGCAGCATATAAGCAACATAACTTTTGCTAATGAGATATTTACATCATTTTTCAATACTAGGCCTTTAAATTAAGATGCACATTTTTAAGTAAGCACGTTTTTAGTTCAGAAAAGCTGCATGGTGTGTGTGTGTGTGTGTGTGTGTGTGTGT
>LOEQ01012564.1:0-25240 GCA_001685075.1 Bramus lutescens
AATGATAAATAAACAAAAACTCTAATAAAAAGAATCCCATTACCCTGTATAGTTTTCTGAAAAGTTTTAAGTGGAATTAAAAAGACAAAAATGGTCTTGTGATACTTTAAATCTTCAATGTTCCTGTTTTCTGGAACAAAGATTTACTTTATAGTGTGGCACGTACCTTTTGTTTATAAGTACAGGATTTGTCTTCATCTTCTTAGTTCAGTCATTAATGGAATCACACATTTAATTAAACTCATGGAGTCTCCAGACCCTTCTGCCTTTGTTTCACGTGAGCAACATGACTGAGAGTTATTCACCATTACTCTGATGGCTACGACTTCAATTTACTACTTTTTTACTTTTTAACTATAATAAGCTCTCATATGAACTCTCATTACCACTCAATATTAAGTATATAATCTGGTTTCTTTAAGGAAGCAATGAAGCAATGCACCATTCAAATTAGAAGATTTTTTTTCTGAATAGTGTCTCAATTAGTGTTGTAGTGAATGCAGATGTCAACAAAGGGTGTGGATCCCCCAGGACTAGAGTTACAATGCTTGTTAGCAACTCTTTAGGAATTGAATTAAAAGCCTGGTTCTCTTGAGGGGCAGGCAGTGCTTTTATCTTCTCAGTAATCTTGTTAGTCTAATAAAGATCTACTTTATGATATTTTCCCACATGTCTATTGTTCTACTTCACTCATATCTTCTCCCTATCCACCCTCCTTTCTCCCTGTCTAACTTCCATTATTACCTTTCTTCTCCCAAAGAGGCTACACTCTGTTTTCATGTCAACACGCACACACACACACACACACACACACACACACGCACACACACAACACACACATATGATTTGAAAGAAAAACATTGGAACTTTCTTTACCTAGCCCAGCTTATTTTGCTTAACATACTCTCCATGTATATTCATTTTCATGCAAGCAATAAATTCCTTTTCTTTAGAGCTATATACAATTCTACTGATATTAAAAAATGTGTTGCCTACTCCCTTTTTCTGTTGATAGACGGCTAAGTTGTTTTCAACTTAGCTTATTGTAGAGTATACTACATACAGAGATGTTCAAGAGTCTCTGTGTTGTGCTTACTTAAATGTCCTGTAGCAATAAAAATGTATCATAAGATAGTTCTTTTTTTTTGAAAACCCTCAATTACTAACTTCTATGAGAACTTCACTAATTTCATTCACATAGTGATGCTTAAGGACTCCTTTTTCCTCAGCTCCTCATCAATATTTATTGTCACATATTGTCTTATTGATCACTATTGTTACTAGGATGAAATGGAACCTTATTGTTGTTTCAAGTTGCATTGTCTTAATAGATTGGGATGCTCTACATTTTTGCATGTATTTATGGGTAATTTCTGTTTATTCTTTGGAGACCTGTATTCAATTCATTTTTCTACTATTTATTGGATTCTTTTTGCATTCAATTTTTGAGTTACCGATAAATTCTAGAATATCATTCTCTTTGAAGTGTATAGTCAGCAAAGTTTTATTCCAATAGTGAGATCTTCCTCTTCACTCTGATGTTTTTTGGGTTATACCAAAGCTTTTCAGTGTCCTGATCCCTTTTTGCCAATACTTGCTCTTAAACTCTGAGCTCTTGGAGTCCCTTTCAGCATGCCCACAACAGTGCCTTTATCTTAAAGTGTTTTCCTCCAGCTGCTTTACTGTTTTAATCTACATTAAGGCCATCAATCCATTTAGAGCTTGGTTTTGAACAGCATGGGCGACAGAGTTCTAGTTCCATTCTTCTTGCTGTTAGTTTCTAATTTTCCTAGGAGCAGTTGTTGAAAGGGCTCTCTTCTCCAATGTACGTTTTGATATCTTTGCAAAGAAAAATGGGTGTCCGCGTCACTATGGATACATAAAAAAATCCTGTCCCCATCCCACTGGTATGTGTTTTTTTGCCCATAACTTGCTGTTTTTTAAAGATGATACCTTTTCTGTGGAATTTGGAGGAAAATATTGAAATAACAAAAACATAGCTCATTTTGCTTGGAACATTTTGGCCGCCTGGGAACTTTTGTGTTTCAACATGCAGTTTATTATAGTTTTTCTGCTTCTGTGATAAACATGGAAAGTCTTTCAGACATATATTGTCTTCAGCATTTTGTTGCAGTATTTTGAAGTATTTGTGTAGATGTCTTTTACTTCATTGCTTCAGTTTACTCCCAGATTTTTAAAGCTTTGTTGAATTGGATTTTTCCCTGAACACTTTCTCTGCATATCTGTTATTTATACCATTCAAGATGCTAATTTGTGTGTTTTGATTTTTTGGATTTTGCTATGCTGCTAAAAGTGAAAGTAAGATCTCAATTTTCTAGATAGGTCTTTAAAGACTTAAGTATTTGATCACATTTTCTGAAAGTCAGAATAATTTGCTTTCTACCCTTCTACCCTTACACACACACACACACACACACACACACACGTATATAAAATTTAGTATTGTAAAATTGCTGATAAGACTTCAAACACTATATTGAATAAAGACAACGCTGACATCATAATGTCACTCCATATTTAAAGAAATGCTCTGAGTTGTTTTTATATTTAGGATATTGCTGGGTATATTCATTCCATGTTGCCTTCACTATGATGTGACATATTTCTTTTAGCTTGTTTACATTTATTTTTATAACAAAAAAGTTTTTGAATTATTTATACACCTTTCTTGCTGCAACTGTTTATGATCATATGTTTTGTGTCTTTTGTTTGCTTTATTTTTATGCTTTTTGCTTGCAATATCTAACTTAGATTATTCCATCATGTTGATACAAGTGTTTACTATAGTCTTAATGTATTTAAATCAGCTACTGTTCATGAATGCTGTACATTTGTAATGCATATATTTCCGTAAGTGTATTTTTGGTTAGTATTAATATTTAAATATACAATATTTTGTGGAGTTCATAGGTTTTGGAAAAATGTCTCTCTACATTTCTTATATTTTACTATGTTATCTGCCTTTCTTCTTATGAGTTTTTAAAGCATACGATTTACTATGTATGCAGGGCCATTTTTCCTATTTGTGATGATGTATATCTTCCATCCTATGACTTATCTTTACAATCAGACACATGAGTTTGAAATGTTAACCTGGCTTGGATGATTAGATGATAAAGGGATTAGCATGGGTAGAATTGGAAGTAGGAACACTGGATATCTGAATTTAGTTTGAAAAATGGAACAAAGTATAATAATATAAAAAGGCAATCAATGGAAGTTACATGATATTTTTAAAGATAAAATGAAGAACAGAAAATTAGATAGGTAGAGAGCTAGAAGAGTTCAGAAAAAAGAAACAATAAGATTAAAGTATATTTCATTAATTTCTCAAAGAAAAAAATAAAACCTATGTCTTAAAATTTACAAAAATGCCAAAGTCAAATAATTACAAATATATGAAAGATTATTTATAAAAATAACTGACAGCAAATGTGAAAAATTTCTACTTAATTCTATGAAATCTAGTATCTATAACACAATTTGATAGTATAATTTTATTGACAATTTAACATTAAAAGAAAGAAGAAAACACATAAATATCCAGTTGAATTGTCCTAAGTTTTAATGGAATGCTTTTGAATAATGATCACCTTTAAAACTTTAAAACATCACTTACTCAACTTTTGAACATAAATAAATGTTGATCTCAAGCCTACACTCAGTGAAGTTAAAGGAAATCAAAGTCTTGTCAGAGTCAAAAATTATGGCAAACACAGTGAAATAATAGTACCCTTATATGCTTCTGTAATGATTTCTGGAGACAACACAAAACCCTCAAAGAAATGAATGCTGGTAGAAAAGTTTAGTTAGTTCTTGATAACCTAGGTTGTTTTCTTTGAGAAAGGAATCAGAAAACAAATTGAATTCTAGATTCCTTCCATCCATGTTAGAACCAGAGGACTAGGAAGTCTGATGAGATTTTACATCCTAGAGATGACAAAAAGGTTCACCCCCCAAAAAAAAACAACAGAAGAAAACAAAAAAAAATGACTGCTCAAACAAGACCTGAACAATGACAGTAGTTGCAGGTATAATAACTTGAAAGGGAAAATCTCATGGGAATTCACCTCTAGACAAAAAAGGACAGGTAACTAATGACTCTTGAGAAAGAAGGTATGAGTCTTTCCTAGAGATGAGCTACCTAATTGGTTATCTTAATACTAAGTCATCAGTCCTGAAATCATTCGCATAAAAGCAACACTAAACAGAATTTGTAAGCTGTATTTGCCCACACACATGGAAATATATGACACATGTACCTATGATAAAAAGAGGTCTTCCTTTGAGATGGAGTGAGAGGACATAGAAGCAACTGATGAGAGGGATCATGAAAGGGATGAGAGAGGAAAAAGAAGGGGAAAATAAAATAATTATGCTGTGTTTTTACAGTATTTTAATTAATTTTTTAAAATATCAGTAAGAAGACAAGTTCTACAGGTTCTTATCCTAGAACATTATATACACACCCTGATTTAAAAAAAAMCATGCATATGTGAAATAATAAAACAGGGAAATAAAGAAACCCAGAAATAGACCCGTGTTATTAAAACAAATTGTTTTATTTAATATGCCAAAACAAAATTGGAGAAATTAAAAGTCTCTTCAACAAATAGTGTTGGGATACAATAAGAAAGAAATAAGAAGATAAAAAAGAATAAAAATAGTCTACTGTCTCTCTGAAATATTTTAGAGGAAAACCACTTCACATACAGACACAAGTAATGGGTTTCTGAGAAGGGCTTTTTAGTAGATTAGGAAAAGACATGAATAACTGATGAGGTAGGTTGTATGGAAATCAGAAGCTACTTACAGCAAGAGAGAGAGGGGTAGGGAGAGGGGGAGAATTGTCTGAGGAAAAAAAAAACAACTTACTGAATGAGAAAGAATTTGACAGAAGTGCTTTCTCCAAAACTGACAAATTGAACCTCAGCTGAAAGTTAACAGTTGCAACCTCTGGTTTTGCTGGTATTACTTGGAACTAATCAGGAAAACTCAACCACCCAAGAAGTGTTGGGCCCTCAGCAGGCCCAAAGGAGGCACAGGCAGAGAAAATATCAGGTGTGGGGGAACCAATGAGACATGGAAGCTTGTCTATCAGTAGGGAAGCAAAATTGGATTGCAGGAAAATAGAGGGAAGATGATAGCAATCATCATAACGTGAGGAAAAGCACCAGAGGCGGGGTCTGCTGTGTTTGGGTAGCTACATTAAGAGAGGTTTCCCAATGGAAAAATCAATGAAAATATTTATTTTTATCGTTCATTAATGTAAAAACCAAAGACACATGCAAAGACTGTACTGTCTGGACTTTCTTTTTTCAAAATTAAAAATATTTTTTTATACATCACAAACATTCTGTCTGCAATAAGATAGCAATTATCTTTTTTTTCAAAACTTTAAATATGTTACTTTTGATTGATTTAAGAATCAGAGTTTTGCACAATCTTCTAGAAGCATATGCGTAGGAAGTAAAATTCCCATCAACAGTGGAATAGGAAGTAGAACTACTTTTATTTATCTTTGATAAGTAGATAGAGATGGATATTGAAATTCACCAAATTCTTAGTTTTCTGGTTCCTATCTTAGCTTGATTGCCTCTAGACAAGACGACGCTTAATTCACTCTCTTTAATTTCACACATCGACAACTATGAGTCAATATTTTTACTTGGATATAAAAGAAAACTTATTTTAAAGATTAGTAAATAAATAAATAGTGAAAGATACTGTGTATTTCTTCTGTTTTCTCCCTCTTAAAACTATGGCTTCTGTTTCATTTTCTGACGGATGTCATTGGCATTGGAGATTGACACCTTGGAGCCGTAGCTTAATTTTCATTTACTTTCTGTTCTTAGCCATTTGAGAAGATGTGGAAATCAAGGAGTTGGGCTTCAGTTCAGTGGAAACCTCATTGAATATGGCAGGTACTTGCTATAAGTACACCCCTGAGGTTTGAAAATCTCTTCTGCATTTCTCCTCCCCATCACTGCCTGTTTCAAGCCAAGGTTATTAACACAACAGAAGCAAATTTAAGCATCTGTTCATTTATTTATTTCCAAGTTCTATTCCTTAAAGTAGCAACCATCTCACATTAAAACGCAAGTGCTTTAATTGAATGGGACACTATTAACTAACCCTAGTTATCAATAGCCCATACAAGATGACTGCTGTCTGCTAATAAGAATTCAATGTTGGGACAGAACAGAGCATTAAGGTTTCTGTGTTTACTTTCTCCCATACCAGAATGTTCTTAGGAAACTCAGAGCAAGATGTTATGAAATTTTAAGATATAATAACTCTCACAGAGAACAACAGCGAAATGCCTGATGACTTGTTTGCACTGGAGAAAATGAGATAGGAAATTGTCAGGAGCGTTCATGTAATCTATAGAAAAATAAAGATTTACACAAAATTATGGATGTGGATAAATATAAAGAAAAAACAATAGATTATAGTCACATCTAGATCAGAAACTGACCATTTCCTAATGAAGTTCTTAAAAATCTGGATGTTTTAATAATTCCAGCTATGGAACTATCAATGTAGTTGGTGCTTAACTATTACCAGTTGTGTACTGTGGATAGCGCCAAAAGTGTAAAGGCAGTGTTGATCTGTGCTTGAAATATTTACACACAGAGGCTCTGTGATCTTAGCTAAGAGGCTGGTACCAAGGGCCACAAATTTATGCAAATAGAAGTGTGGGTGTATTTTGACTTTTAGATCCCTGAAGTTTTATACCTGAGCTTCTATCCATAGACTTATTTCCTCTTTTATCTTGTAAACCTGATTTACTCATTCAAAAAAATCAAGTACTTTAAAAATTAAAATAGATATAAATAAAATAATAGATACAGTAGGCAAAATAAATGGCATTCCTGTATCTGATACCAATACTGCTTTATGTAAAGATGAATTTAAATTATTTTCAATCTCATAAAACTTTTTACCCAGAAGAGAGAATCATCTACAAAAGAGATTGTAACTTTTACTTATACCTATGAAGATGTCTAATTTTATGAGGAAAATAATCATAAAGCTATTTAAATAATACTACTGCTAACATTAAGATTTAATGACACATCTTATTACAATATTGGAGAAATTTGTACTTCACATTCGGGGGATTAGCAAGATGTGATTCTCAACCTGTGCTTTAACTTTTAAGATCCATGATTTTTCAAAATAATAGTCTATAGTTTACTCACCTCATGTTTTTCATGAAAGTTCATCTAACAGATGATATTTTTACTACTAGGATCATTCACCTTACTTGAACTGTGGGAGAAATCATGCATGCATTACTTCATTCACGAATGAAGTAGAAAATGTTCACAAACAGCTCTTTGGGCTCCATGTGTGCGAGAGTGAGTGTTGGAAACAAAGAACTGCCTGAAAGGAACGAGGCGATGTCTGCTGTTGTGTCTGGACATAAACTCTTAAACTATGAACATCCAGTAATTAAAGTAGATAATAAATACTCTCAGAGTATGAAAGTATCTGAATTTTATAAAATAGAGTTTATTATGCATGTCTAAAATCTAACACATAAAGAACATATATAAAATAATATGATGTCTACCTTTCTAGTTTTGAATCTAAACATTAACAAAATTGTTTACATTTTGGAAAATATAAGTCACATAGAATAACATTCAAATCTTTGTCTTATTTGTATTTTCAAGTTTTCTGTCACTTTAAGTTGCCCAATGCCTATTTTAAACTTTCACGTTATTTGCTAAATTTCAAAGCACAAAACTTATTTACCAGGTTAAGTATTAATTTTCATTATCCTAAAACTATGACTTCCAACAGTAATGGTAGTTGGAAAAAAACTGCAAAATGTTTTAAATTGACGATTGGTAAAATATATCAACATTTATGAAATAACTAAAAATTATATTTCTAGTAGTAACTATACAGCCTATGATTAGATGCTCTTCATGGTACAATAGTCTTTTTTATTTATTCTTCACACAAACTTTATGAAGTATATACAATTAAAATTCCATTTAAGCCATGAAGATGAATAATATTTAAATCTGTATGTGTTGTAAGGGAGTGATCAGTGGATAAGGTAGCCTGCCACACAATATGTGGATCTAAGTTTAAATACCCATCAACCATGTTCAAAGTTGGGTATGGCCATGTTTGTGTCTTTTGTCCCCGAGCTATGGGTATTGGGAGGCAGTAGGATCACTGGAGTTTTCTGGCCTTTAGCCTACATCCACATTCAGTGAGAGACCCTGCTTTCAAAGAATAAGTTAGCAGGTGATAGAGCATATCATCCAGATTCCTCTTTTTGTCTCTTAGGCACACAAAACTGTGTAATATGTGTATATCCTATTCTTCCAAAGTATTTGTATAATATTGCCAGGCATAGTAGAGATATTTAGATACTGTAAAAAAATTTTTAAGTTTGACAATTCTATATTTGTAATTTTACTATAATAACTGAAAGTAAGTTAATAAATTAAACTTGAAAAGAAGGACCTTACACAATAAACATACTGGGAAAAAGCACAGCAAAAATTGCCTAATATCAGTTTTGCAAAATGTATTTTGGGTTATAAAGCCAAAAAAATAAAAAAATCATAATTCTTCATCAAACTGAAAGACTTTTGCAGTACACAAGAAACAACAATAAAAATAAAATACCTCATTGAAAAGGAGAAAATATTTGGAATAATACTTTGGATAAAGTCTCTGTATTAGCTAGTATTTAATTATAGCAAGGAAGTACTCACCATAGGCTTTTGAAATAAAGAAAATAGTTTATGAAGTGTACATTTTAGAGGTTCAAATTCTAAGTCTAGGGTAAAGTCCAAGTGAGGAATTCTGGGCAATATGAGACAGGCAGTACTGTAAAAGGTGACATTAAATTTTGATGAAGAAAATTGGGGAGTGGTTCAGAGGTTGGCTTTTTAATAATAAAAGTCTTTCACTCTCATAAAAATTTGCTTTCTGAGGGATTCATTGCCAGTAACCCAAGGACCTTCCACTACTTTCTTGAAGTTTGACTACCTCATACCTACCTGGTAAGGAATGAGATTCCTGTATATTACCTTTGGGGGACAGACCTTTATCATATATTTCAAGAATGGGTAACTGAACACATTATAGGCAATTGATACAAATTAAGAGAAAAAATATAGTTTTAAATATAGACAAAGACCTTATAAATCTCAAACAAAGACACAAATAGCCAGAATAACAGAAGATTTTATTTACATTATGATTTTGATTTATTTGTGCTTTGAAGACATTGTCGTCTTTACTAATTGAAGGTTTGTGGCAACTATGAGATGAGCAAATCTATTCTCACAAATTTTATGAAATCATGTTCTGACTTCATTCATTATTATTATTTTATTTATAATGTGGTGTTTTCAGTGATCTCATATGTTGTATTGAAGTCACAAAGAATACCAGACCCTATAAATTTACTGAGATTTGTGCTTCTAACTGCTCCACCAGCCAACATTCTCACCCTTCTTCCTTTCTTTTTGCTGCCTTCATTTCCTAATAAATATATTATTATAATTAAGCCAGATTATATCCTAGCAATGGGCTGGCCCATAAGTGTTCAAGTGTAAAGAGAAACCACAGGCTTCAAATATTCTCAGGAAGTCACAGAAAAGTTAGAAAAATCATCTTTTAACCAAAAATGTATTGCTTTCAGAAAAGACTTCTGAAATCTATTTTGTAAATTTATTTATGTGACTCTCTAGTGGTTACTCCATCTATATATGATAAATTCTAAAAGTGATAGAAAGAGAAGTAATTGATGCCACCCAGCATGTCTGGTGCTAGTCGAGTTAGATTTATCAAACCCCTTAATCTGTCTTATCTTATCATTCTTGTCTTATCTTCTTTATCAAATAAGTTTGACTAATCTTTACTCCTTGATGCAGTTGTCTTTTTATTTTACACAGATATAATTTTCATTAGAGATAAAAATTTTATTAAAGAGAAAAATATACGATGGGTAAGATAAACTTAGATGACTATATTGACTTTTCAACATAGTTTTAGTTTGGCCCACAGGCTCATATGGTATAAATGATTGGGTATCCTCTTAGCATGTGGTAATCTCTATTTTCATTGCATTTCTTTTTGTGTTTCCACCAAAAAAGAAATCTTTAATCTAGTAAAGAAAAATCATCAAATTCTTAATGATGAAAGTCTATCCTTTGTGCCTTAATTTCAGGGAACATTGGCATAAGTGTTTTCTGATGGATAAACATTCTCTCTTTTCCATAATTGAAAAATCTAACAGCTCATTCAAACAGTACTGCTAAATCCATTTATGGAAATTTCTATATTCCAAACAATTATATTTCTGCCATGGATAAAGGAACAAAAGAATACAAAAGCAACTTATGCACAATGCCATAGTGCAAAATGTGGCCGTTAGCTTTTAAGGTAAATTATCGACACTAGTTCTTTGACAAATATTTCACAAAGAAAAAAATATTCCTGGGATTTTACAAAGGTATGGCTGTCAAGGTTTATACAAGAAACAAGCTAGAAGGCATTTAAATGGACACACTTATGAAAGATGCTTTAGGATATCTGGAGAACTACTTCTGAAAGAGACAGAGAGGCTGAGATGGGGACAGGGAGGGAGGGAAGGAGAGAGAGAGAGAGACAGAGAGAGACAGAGACAGAGAGAAGTGGCAGGATCTGTCATGCTTTTTGCAAGTGCAGAATGAAAGAAGTTGGGACAGGCTTGAAGATCTGTTGTCTTTGTCCTCAGGAATCTGTGATGGAAACATCAAAGTCATAGCACTGAGACAGGCTCTGGGTCTGAAATCTTAGAACATCCAAGAATTTTGTTTTCTTCACAGCTATGTTCTAAATCTTTGACATTTTCTTGTTACTAAAAATGTGTAAACTTTTTGAAGTGTGACAAAGTATAGGTAGAACCAAGAGTCACAGTGTGAACTTAAATAAAGATAATATCACACGTGCATACAAATGTACACATGTATGCATGTACAACCCTAACTCTACTCTATAGGTTATAAAATAAAATAACAGTACATGAAATTGAGAGGAACATTGTTTGGATGTGGAATCTTGCAGTGGTTGGAAATGGAGAATGAGGGATTGGTTATAATCAAACACATTGTAAAGGCAACTGAAATCCTCAAATAATAACAAAAAACTGATAATATAGCAAAAAATCAACTCAATACAACAGATAAAGTTGTTTTGGTGGGGCAAGGAAATTCTAGGAATCCCTAGATATAAAATGTAAAAATGACTCTATTTTATCATAAAGACTCAAAGTCTGATTAATGAAAATGAATATATAAATAATAAAAATAATTAGATTTACATTTCAGGAGTTTGTGCAGAAATAGAAAGTGATATAGAAAACAAAATAATCAAATATAGTAAATCATGTTCTCCTATGGAGGCAGTGAAGAAGAGGAATGGGTCACTCAAGGTACTATCCTGAAACTGTGCTAGGGATGATGAACATTTTACATTATGATGTCTTATTTCTCTTCATGTTTTAAATACTAATTTCTTGTACTTAAACCAAAGCTCATTGGCAAGGAATTATCCTAGCTATATTATGTTCATTTCTAATACACAGTTAATATTGTTATCGTATGACTATACCAATCAACAAACCAGAGTATCAGAGTACAGAGATTGAATGTGTAGATTGGATTTTTGCCTTTCTTATTGATTTGCTGCATGAACCAGTTTGACTACATGGAAAAATAGAATACTTTATTTACCCGTGTTTTATACTCTCATCTGAGGTGATTATTTTTGGAAGATATTAGAGGCATTTAATGAGTTGCTTTTTTTCTTATTTATTCGAAGAGTTCCTGGTAAATAAGGTGTCCGCTTGAACAACAAACTTTATAACAAATAATGATTCTTTTGAAAGTTCTGTCTCTGGATATAGCAACTAACAGGATCCAAATGTTTCAAAGAAATGTTAATTTACATTTCCCTATGTCCTTGTCATCTCTAGACTAATGTTCATGTCCATCATAACAGTGCCAAATATGAGCCCTATCACATGGAATAGTGCTTAAATCTAATCAGATATTGGTTGGTTACACCCAAAAGTTTATGCCACTATTAAGCTAAGGTTTATAGCTGGTTTGGTGTTTTCCTTTGCCTTTCTAGTCGGGTACCATGTAGTATATCTTCTATAACATGAACACTAGTCAATGGTGGAGGAGGTCAGCTATAGGTAGTAACCAGCTTTATTTCTCTGTGTTCAATGTGTTGTATAGGTATTATCTTCAGGGTCTTAATCTCTGTTTGTGGACAGACCTGAAAATAAACTTGGTTGTTTGGGAATAGTCATGGGATCCTGTGATGACTATTATTGGTTGTCAACTTGACTATAACTAGAATAAAATACAATACAGAAATGGAGGGCACATTTGTGACCCAGATCTTGAGGCAGGAAGACAAACCATTAATCTGGGCCATGCCTTCTGCTAGAAGCCTATGTTAGACAATTGAAGAAGGAAATTTGGTTTCCTTCTTCTTTGCCTGCTTATACTTACCTTATCAGCACATCCATTACTTTACTGGCATTGGAACCTAATTCTTTGGAATTCCAGCATATAAAGAAAACCAGCGGAGACATCCAACCTTATGGGACTGAGTAACTATGAGATTCTTGGCTTTTCCATTTATAGCTAGTCATTGTTGGATTAGTTGAACAGTAGCCTACCTGTAAGTCATTTCAACAAATTCTCTTTATCTGTATAATATATGTATACTATATATTATATATAGTATATATACATAGGTTCATTCCATATATGTTTATGTTTAAAGAATATTCTACAATATTTCATATCCTCCCCACCTCTGCTCTTCTCTGGATCCACTCACTTTCTGTCTCTCATTCAAAAAAAAAACAGGACTTTTAAAAGATAGCAACCAAACATAAAAACATAAAATTAAACTAAATAAATGAAAAACAATTGCATCAAGGCTGGACAATGCAAGCCAACAGAAGGAAAAGAGCAAAGGGGCAGGCACAAGAATCAGAGTCCCACTTGTTCATGCATCATCCAGGAATCTCATGAAGTCACTAAGTTGAAAACTATAACACAAACACAGAGGAACTATTATAGCCCCACTTTGTATTGAGTTTGAAAGCTCTGTGTGTTCATAACAACCTCGCACAAGTGATTAAGTCATTCTTGATTCCCTAGGGGTCTTCCACCAGTTTATGACTCTTACCTTCTTCCTGTCTCCTCTTGCAAAGAGTTTTCTTAATTCTGTGAGGAGGAGCATTTGAAAGAGACATCCCATTTTAAACTATGTATTCCAAGAACTCTCTCTTTTTCTGCCTCTGTCTCTGTCTATTTCTCTCTCTATCTCTCTTTCTCTCTCTCTCTCTCTCTCTCTGTAATGTCTAGCTCTGGTTCTCTGTATTTGTTTTCATCTGCTGCAAGAAGAAACTTCTCTGATGATAATTAAATAAAGCACTGATCTATAAGTATAGCAAATTATCATTAGGTATTGACAGAGGTTTCTGTCCCACCCAGTCCTGCAGCCATTCAGTCCTAAACAAACACACGAATGCTTATATTAATTACAAACAGTTTGGCCGATTAGCTCAGGCTTCTTATTAATTAATGCTTGCAACTTACTTTAGCCCATAATTCTTGTCTGTTCTAGCCACGTGGCTTGGTACCATTTATCAATGATGCATCTCATCTTGCTTCCTCTGCTTCTGGGTGATAACTGTAGACTGAGCCTTTCTTGTTCCCAGAAGTCTCCTGTTCTGGTTACCCCACCTATCTGCCTAGCTACTGGCCAATCAGTGTTTTATTAAATGAGTACAGGTGACAAATCTTTACAGAGTACAAGATCATTGTTCCACAGCAATGAGGAGTCATTTTACTCATACTTTTTTAAGAGACCAATAGTATTTGATTTTACCCTGAGTCTCTAGGCTATCAAGTATCTGGTTCTTGGTTACCCAAGAAGTGTCAGACTGTGCGTTACAACTGGTGGAGTGGGACTTAAGTCAAATCAGACATTGATTGGTTATTCCCACAAGTTCTGTGCCACCATTGCCTTGGCATACTTGCAAGCAGGATTGCTAATAAAAGGTTTTGTGGTTGAGTTGTGCTCACTTTTCTCTTCTGGTAGCCTACACAATACTCTTCCTCATCAGAGCCCCTAGAACACAGCAGTGAATGCTCTATATTGACAGAAGCTCAACTTCTCAGTGTTCAGTGAACTGTACGTATGCTGTCTTCAGCAATGGGATCTCACTATGATTTTACAGAGAGCAACCCCTTGCCTTAACAACAACTTTGGTGGCTTGGGGATTTCTGTGGAACCATTTGACAAAAAAACTCAATTAAACATATACCAGTCCAAGTACTGGAAACCTTTTTGGTGACAAGAGATGGTGAGTTGGTACTCTGTCTCTCCAATTATTAAGATTGACTTCATATATTTCAGGAAGTTTCCACTGCACTAGCATTCCATACCATCCATTAATTGCCTCTCAATTCCAGCTGACTTTCCCTGTATTTCATCCTTCCAAGCCAAATATCTTCTCTCCCCCCATTCCATCTTCCTGTTCCAGAAATCCATCTCCCCAGCACACCCATAAACTCTATTCTATTTCTCTCTACTTTGGAGATCCATGTGTACACCCTAGTCCCTTTCTCTCTACCTAAACACTCTGGGTCTACACATTGGATGTTGGTTGTCATTTAAGTCACAACTATTATCAACATATAAGAAAATATGCACCATATTTTACTTCTTTGATCTGGGTTGCCTTGCTCAGGATGATTTTTCTTCTATTTCTAACCATTTGCCTACAAATTTCATAATGTCATTTTTCCTAATGGCTAAATAATAATCTGCTATGTAAATGTATCACATTTTCTTTACCCATTCTTCAGTAGAGGGATATGAAGGTTATTTTCAGGTTTGGGCTATTATGAATGGGACAGTAATGAATATAGTTGAACAAATGTCCTTGTGGGAATTTTTGGACAAATACCCAAGAATGGTAGAGCTGTTACTAGAGGCAGATAGACTCCCAACTTTCTAAAGAACTGTCATATTGGCTTCCATAGTGGCTTTGCAGCTATGCATTCCTACCAGCAATGGATGAATGTTCCCCATACACAATTGCCATAATGAGCTGTCATTGACTTTGCTAATGAGAGAAATAGAGAGAGAGATAGGGTGTGAATTTGGGTGCTTTGAGAGTCAGAAAGGATGTGGAAAGTATTGTTGAAGGGAAAAGTATAGTCAGAATATATAGCATAAAAAGTATTTTCAACATGAAAACAAATTTAATGAAGATAATAATGAATAACATTATCTGCCATCTTCTGTTGATTCTCCTCTCAAGTCTAATGCATACATCATTTAGAAACATGGTACTAACAGAGATCTAGGCCAACACATCTTTCTTCGCCCTAAAATGTATATAATATGGAGTATACTAATTGATACATTATAATAATATGAATATATGTGTGTGAGCTAGTTCTATATGTTACTAAACCAGGATTTTTCTGAATATTGGAAAGCTATATAACTGAAAGAATAATTCTCAGAATAAGTAAAAGAATTCATCTTACAAGTTCTATCTTAAAAGCAATAATGGATAACAGCAATATCTATTGACTCTTAAGATTAAGATAATAATATAAAAATAGTACTATATATTGAATTATGAAATTAATGATTAATAAATAAGCATCTATATTAACATGTACTTGACTCAAGGTATATGTAAGGAATTAATACATTTGCTGTTATTTGTCCTTATCTTGCATTAAATTTTCAATAATTTCTCAAGTTGGTATTTTTAAAAACTTAAAGATTTTAGATTATTTCCAAAAAAAGATCACCCATATCCTGACTCATTTTCCATCCCTACCTTCCTTTCCCCTTTTCCCTTTTCTCTTCTATTATAATCTTGGTCTATAATATTGTCATCTGATTTTTTCCAAACAAGTAAGCATATTACCACAGTATCAAAAAGTTCGAAGTCTTTCTCTATTGAATTTTGTTGGTTGGATTGACTGTGAGATAATAAGCCATCTTTCTCAATGACAAAAGATTTGGGTTGTGATTATTTTGTTCTATTTTTGATAATCACATTACATTGTATAACTTGAAATGAGCATTTCCATACTGATTTCCTCTTGAATTTATCAAATATAGACTTTTATTCATATTATTTCTACATTAAACTCTTATTAACTTTTCTTTATGTTGCCCTTCAAAAAATGTTAGAATTAAGCTTACTCCTTTGCAAATAATATGGAAGAATTTCTAATTCTAAGCTAATCCATGCATATCTAATATCATGGAAAACCTGAATACAGATATTGCTGCATTCATACTGTGCAGACAATGCAAGATACAAAAGAAACCATCTAGACAACCCTGTGGGCTTAGCTTCTGCAATTCCTGCTCAAAACTGAAATAAGGCTTTGACTTTCTGTGTATTCTACTCTTCAATGAAAGTAAATATTATGCACCTTCCCTATGTATAGAGAATGTGAACTTAACATATTTTAATTCAATAAACATTTTCACTTATTATAGGCATATTTTTTCTCAGAATTATACCTATTGTGTTAGAAGATGACAACAAAATCTATAACCATCCAGCAGACTGCACTAGGAAAATAAAATCAGTACACACAAATTGATACAACTTAAAACTCATTTTACAATAGGAACTGAACAGAAATTTGGCAATGGGAAGAGTATACCTATCATCTATATAATAATCTCATATTTTCAGTAGGTATAATGGGCAAGGAGACTTCACAAAGGGAAGATTTTCCTGGCCAATTTTAAATGAGTGGAATTCCAATAGCTGCAAGTGAAGAGAGGTAGATACCACAGAGAAGAGGACAACCAATGTAAAGACCATGAAAAGACCAAGAGGTTTGTACCCTACCTTTGGAGGCTAACACAGATAGTGTATTAAGAATGGTCTCCAAAGCCCTATCAGGAGGTGGAGTATGACTGAGCAGTTAAGAGTGTTTCTTGTCTGCTCTTCAGTGGAGTGATGACATCCTAATGATTCATTAAGTATCCCAAAATGGGTTGTTTATCCTAGAAATAGAATCTACCAGAACACCGCATGTCTAGTCCCTTCTTAATACAATCACTATAAGTCTTTTATAATATGGTGAGAAATATCAAGTCACACTTGTGTCATATAGTTTCCTGTGATTGCTTGCAAAAGAAAAATCACCACGACTATGGTGGCTTAAACATTATAACTTCATATTGTGGAGTTCTAAGGGTCAGAAATCTAAAATAACACTCAAATTGCTTAAAGTCACCTTGGCCACAGGGCTACATTTCTTAGTGACTTAATCCATGATTCTTACCTTGTCTCTTTAACTCCTGTTTCATTTGACAAAGCTATAAATTGATTACAATATTTTTTATCTCTCTAGCCTCTCCTATACTTACAAAGAACATTTACAAATTTGATGAACACTCTACATAATCCAGAACAACCTCTCCATCTTAAAAGCGGATAAGCAACAAACTCAACTGTACTTTCAAATGCACTCCCCCACTTGCATAAGATATTATACTACATTTTTTTGCAATTTCTAATGAGGAAGATGTAGAAACCTTGGAGTTACTGAAAATTATCACTGATTCTAAAACTGAGTTTATAGCCCCCATCTTTGCTAACTTAAACAGAATACCACAAACCATTTACCAAACTGTTATTGAAACCAATGACGTAAGAAGGTACTGTCTATACACAAGTCATAACATTTCTTAAATCATGTTTATTTTGGAAATAATGAAATGCAAAAATTTACCATGAGAAAATTATGAAAAAGAAAATAAGCAACATGTTACCAATTTACATTAGCTTTAGAAGAAAAGTTTAGGCAATGACTTTATTATACTTCATTTCAAAACAGATTGTTATGTAAAGAAGAAAATTAAAATAGTCCTAGATTTTAATGAAGCAACTAAAACTGCATACAGGTAGACCAAAATTGATGTTTAATGTCGGGGACCAGCCTCGACAAAAATACCTCTCGCCAAGGTAGAGGTGTGTGGATTTAGAAAATATTAGTAAAGAATATGAAGATGCTAAAGAAAATAATAAAAGGGAGAAACATATAGGGTAGTACCGGGACTGAATTTCAGTGATTACTGAAATTTCACCCTCATTTAATTTCTATTTGCTCTAAATACCCGTTACCTCAAAAGGTAGAAGTAAGAAAAAAAACTGCATTAACACAATACAAGGCAATAAGCATACCAATTGCAGGTCGTGGGGGCTACAATCATAGGTAAATATTCTAGAGCTAGAACAAAACAAGTCACACTCACACCCTAGACCAAAACATTCTGTAGGCAAACTATTCCCTGGGTGGAATCCAAAGTTATCTCCATGAAGGAACTGGACCCTTAGTTGGATCCTTACACTTTGGTTTGAGGTAGAAACATATCTAATTCTCTATTCCTGAGATACAAGGTGTGGCTATTAGCCACACCTGTTAACAATAACCTTGAGAGAGCAGAACTCTCTGGTCTAAATCTTGGTGTGACCTTTGTTTGAGGTAAAAACACTATGACCATGAAGGAATAGAGGTAAATTTCAACCTCTGACCTTCAGTGAACATGGAAATAGGCTCACATTTTCCGATCTCCATATTAACAACTATTTATTGACAAATTCATGAATTATAATTTAACGCAAAATGAATGTCTGTCAAGAAGTTTAAAACCCTAGAAGGATTAATTGCTAATAAATCAAACTATAATACTAAGCTTTAATATTTATGGATAATAAAATTGTAAAATGTCATAATTACACAAAAAACTATAGTCTTCACGATTGTGTTCCCCAAATTTTTCCTTCATGCCACTCTTGACTTCTTTACATACACATAAATCTGTACTTATTCTTCTTAAAATAGCATAGTTTATCTTTCATCTTCATGAAACTTGCCAGTGTCTGCTTTGTCTTTTGAGTCCATGCAGTTTGGTACCTGTGCAAACTCGTGGCCTGCAAGAACCACACCCTTATTCTCAATGTTTTTCTTTGTATCATCGACATTCTTTCTGACTGTGGTACCTGGCTCCTCTTGCTACCTTCTGGCCTTTGGCACTTGATGCCAACAAAATGTCACTCCTAGAACTACACACAGTCATGCCTACAAGCAGCCCTTTCCTTTCTAAAGCTCAGACCTCATTTCCCACTAACCAAACAGCCTTCATGCTGTGCTGTTCTGGATTCCAACTGTCTAAGGTCATTGTCATGCTTCTATACATGATTCCATTTCCTTGTTTTATCACTCATATTTGTCAAAATCTGAGCACCACGGAACTGCAAGGGTTTCTGTTTCCATGTTTTTTTATTGTCCTGTGTCTAGTAATTTTCATCACATATGGTTCAGAGTGAAAGTCAGAGATCCTGTAAAATGGAAGGCAGAGTACGCTTGTAACTCCCATCACAAGGTACCATCTCTGAGGTGCTGCTTACTGACTGATGGGCTTCGGACTGACAGCATCACATTCGTTCACTTCCCCTAATCTGTCAGACGGACAAGACTCTTTAGTCACTGTTTTTCAGATGAACAAAAAGTAATGTTTCTCTTACAGCTCTAAAATTTCATTAAATCCTATTGAATTTGTCACTCATTCCTAAGACTTCCTCACTTACATGTTTGGGGTTGGGATATAAGTTTTAATCTTTCTTTACTATTTCCTCCTATAGTGAACGTAGAGTATTTTAATCAATGCGCAATGAGAAGTGAGCTGGCCAGAGTTGAAATCTCCTTCTTTACTTTTGTTCAAAGTTGGTATTTTTATGTAAACAATATACTTATTGAACATTCCTTCTTCTTAGCAAGCTTCATAAATGGTTGTCACCTTTTAACTCCACAGAGATATTTGTCATTAGAACCTTGCATATATTTTTACCTTAAATGTATTTTCTTGTTTAAACATTAAAATATAGAGTGGTTAAAAATAATGTCCCATGCTAGGTAGCTTAATTCAAGGTTTCACATTCTTGTTTTTATTTGCATTTTAAAAGGATGTTTGTTTGTCTTTAGTTAAGCTAGAAAGAATTGTAGCAAATCAACAGACACTAACTCATAAATAGTGAGATACAAAGATACCTGATGCAACACCAAACTGGAAGCTTTGAGCAGAGCAAAAATCTTGGGTACATAGTGTACACAGGTAGGTAGTTTAGACACAGAGGATAATGACTCTGAATGCTTTCCTTTCTGTAGTATAGCAATTAGATAATAATTTCATTAAGTAACTCTGACCCACTTAAAATATTTTCTTTTAGTCCTCACACTCCTTTGGTTTATTTGTTTCTAATTAACTCCCTAAAACTGGATTGCTTAAATTTGTGTACCTTGAATGATAATGCTAGGAATTTGTGTTTTTAAAACACTTACAGAATTTGAATCAGTAAATGAGTAAGCTTAGTAAAATGCTTCAGTGGAAATTTGTTTTAAAAGAAAACTCACTTGACAAATTATTAGATCATAATTAAAATGTAAATATATAACTAGGAAACATATACAGTCTGTCAAGAAAACTTCAGAATGGAGTACCATGAGCAGTAGGGATTTAGGTAATTTTCTTTCTTAGCATAGGTGAAAAAGTGCCTGAAATCATACCTACTGTCCTTGAAAGATTGCTTGTGACTCTCTTACATTCTTTGGCCAAGCTACTGGTGTTCTTGATGAATAACTTTATTACCTGTTTCCAGTCAAAGACAGACACTATGCTGATAAATGAGCACCTCACAAAACATGCAGACAAATATTGCCTGAGAAAAACTATGCATGATAATGAACAATTATCATATATTTTCCTTCAAATGCTAACTGTAATTTGTGATACACTAATATTCTTTTGGTTTTATATAGCTGATCTTTTACTAAACTGCATTAATGATGCCTATTTCATGCTAAACTTTGAAATCATTAAATCAGGGAGTAGTGAGACAATTTCATTGGTCATAATTACTTGTACAAATATCATAAATTATGCTAATGTGGAATAATTGGAACAAATTTCACATCTCACTGTTTTAAATAAACATTAATGAAGGTTTTTAGCTTGTTTGTTTACTTGTTTTTCCCTTTGCAGTCTAAGGATCCTTCCATGCAGAGAACTGAGTTGAATCTGACCCAGAGACTCAGGAGGCTTTTCTCATTGTTGTCACAACTGTGTGCCAAGCTATTTTATTTCCTTGATTATCTGCAACACATTGTTACAAAGACCTGCCGTAAGCTGTGTCTCATAGCAAATGAGAAGAGATGCTTGGAATTAGATACACAGAAGCACACATAATGCCTCTCCTCATTCTGAACATAAACAAGCAAAAACCTAAGTGAAACCATTAGTTTGGATCTGCCAATCAATTGGAACTTGTGTAGTCTCAGGAAAGAGAATGAAACAGGAGAGATATATCTATGTTCAGAGTTGCTGACAAAGTGGAGGAAGATACGGGCATAGCCCTAGGAGTGCTTAACTTGGGCAGAATTCATTGGAAATCTCTCAATTAGTGTATACAATAACATCTCTGCAAGGGCATTTCAATATGTTTTCTTACACTGCATTCATGTTTTAGTTCAAAGAACTATTATCTATGTTGTTGCAAGTAGAATACAGACTAATATATATAATGTTATATTATATATTATTTTTATTTGTATATATAATATTTCCAGATATAACTCACCAACTGCATCATGTTACATCATCATTATGAGCACAACACTGCAGGAGATCTCTCTAACCACTATCACATCATTTACAACAGGCACTTCCACTTTTCTTTTTGTTACTGGAGAATATGCTGAGGAAAGTTTCTTCACTGTTACTTTCCCCACTTGACTAATGAAATAATTCTACTGCTCCCTTTTCTACACAGTCCATCTGTGCCTCATACACTATACAGCCTAAAGTTTCATATTGCTCTATGAACACTGGTTAAAAACGTATCCTCATCATACCCACATAAAGAGCAATTTGCCTTTTGCTTTGTAGCCCACAAACCTCAGTGAATTCAGTTAATCCCATTAATCCAAATGTATCAGTCATATTAGTCAGTATTACGAGAAAGCAAAATTTTTCTTGTTGTTGTTATAAAGAGAGTTAAACCAAGATATTTTAATTCATTTGATAATTTACAAAAGCAAAAGTTAATAAATCCACAACTCTTCAAAAAGATAGTATGGGTATTAGTAATCCTGAGAGTTCATCTTAGTTATCAAGTTGATTGGATCTAGAGTCCCATAGGAGACAAACCTCTGGATATGCCTATAAGTGAGTCTTTTAATTAAGGTGGAAATATCCACATGAAAGGGGTGCAGAATTCAATTCCCTCTGCTTCCTTTTAGTGAGTACAGCTTGACCAGTTACTGCCTCATAATCCTACATCCTGGATTTCCCTACCACAGTGGACTGTATCTTCTATGAGACAAGATGAAGCCTTTCTCATATATCCTGATTTTTTTTTCAGGATGTTGTATCACACCAGGAACAGACAGAAAATAAAACTGTCCTTTGCAGGACTGACCACAACATTCCATCTCATTCTGTGTCTGCATCTCCTTCTGTCAAGATAGTTTGCTTTCCCCAAAAAGAGAATGCAGGCTGACTTTGTAACTTCCTTCTGTAATAAAGGAACTTCCATACCTAGACTGCAGACTCCCTTGCTCATTGTCTTTTTAATTCTCACAGCCCAGAGAAGCTGCCCTTTGAATTAGCTGGGAGCAATTTTTCAGAGACTGACGCCATGTGGAACTGAGAAAAGACATCCATTTAGGGATGTCAAGTCTTCACAGACTTCAGCCAGCCTGACAGTTGCCACAGGATGTGAGAGGACAAAGCCTAGTCAGCAATATTTGAGCCTGAAAAATTGCAATCAGCAAATTATATGATTAATTCATGAAATCCTGATCAATAATCAACTATTGTTTTAAGCCATTAAGCTACCCTGTATATCTAAAGCAGAGTAGTGGATTCAAGGGAAACACAAAATAGGATGGGGTAGTACTGAAATTTCCAGAATGGCAGAGAAACATTCTCATAGGGGAAGTGGAACCAGAAAGTTAATGATGTTTTTATTGTTTATTTATTCCCTTGTTTTTATATGGTAATCCATTCTGTCTTACTGGGTAAATTGAAAGAAGTATTACTTAATTTGTTGAACTAATTGTGTATTTCTCAGCAAAAAATTAGGATCTCATTTTATAGAAAGGCTAAAGTTTGGGATTCTTACTGAAATTCTATTGTTAGGTGAAGGGAAAGCCTTCTTACCCAATTATCTTTAAGAGGTAGGACTAAGTTAGGGTGTGGCTTTCTAGGACCCAGAGAAAAAAAGACACATGACCTAGGTGCTCTCTCTCTCTCTCTGTGGTTCCCTTGCCACACAGTTGAGCTTGGACTTCTCATTTCAGTTTTGTGAGTTTTCTTCTTATAATAAATAAAAATAATGTTTCTTCTTTAAGTTAGCCTGGCTATTTCCTAAATTGAATTAGCTTCTACATTTGGCACCTGATTTGTGGGGCTCAGGTCTCCAGTGGCTCTACCTAGCTGCTATGAAGCGAAGAAGTTCATTTGGGTATAGAATTCCCACGCAGCGGTTCCGAGTAGCCGCTAGATGTGGTCCTTCATATTTTCTCATTAAACGTCTCAGATGGCTTCTGGGTCCAGTTTTCTGGTACTTGCAGATGCTCAGACAGGACACAAGCTTTCCTGGTTGTCTCTGTTTGGCATTTGTGCTAATGCAGTCACTTACTAATCAGGGACCTCTGTGGAGCACACAGTCTGTGATTTACAGTAAATAACTAATGGCAGAAGTCACAAAATAATCCCACACTAGTTCAGAATTACGAATAAGAATGGATTATTTATTTAGGGGAGACTTACAGATCACTGTCTTAGATAATAGTCCTCTGCAGGAAAGGGAACAGGAACAGGGTCTATCAGCCAGAAGTGAAAACCAGAAGCAAGAGGGAAAGCACATGTTTTACAGCTGTATTTATAGTATAAGAGACCATGCCCACGTGAGCTGGTAAATGGCTATTGGCTGAAGGAGCAGAAATATCTCTCACAGCACCTCCCCCTTTCTTTTAAATAAAAGAGTTACAAACCCAATACAAAACTATATACACTAGGAACAGATATCAAGTAAAAGATTAGAATTACAACCAGCATAAACAATGTTAAGCAAGGAATATAAATGTTTTAATAGATATTCTATCCTAAAATGTCTAAGCCTTGTATTGGAAATGACTTGGCTGTATCATAAGAGGATGTAAACATGACTATCTAATCTTCAACCCAATCAAAAGCCTGAGAAGGGAGATAATAGTACATGAGTAGGCAGGAAGTACAATCAAGCAGCTTCCAGTATGTACAGTAGATGTGCAGAGACAACTGGCTGCCTGAACAATCAGCCAAAGTCCCATTTGCAATGTTGAAGCAACCAACATTGGCTAAGGCCTAGAGTAACTGACAGACCATTTCCATAGGCAGGAAATTTTTGAAAACCTTCTTACCCTGTTTTGGAAAGATGTGACACTCATTTTTTCTTGTATCCTGATTATTCAGTCTAGACATGGTGCATTTTGTTACTGACCAAGGCATGGGCAGTTTCTTGCCCAAAGGCCAGTTGTGCTAAGAAGACAAACTCAAAGTGGAGTGTTTTGGTGCTCAAAACTCTCTCAGGAATGATCAGTGCTGCCAGGAGCAATCCTGTCTCCTGTCAACAAAATCCTAAGATATTTAAACGACATGTTCTACAGATCTTTGAAGTGGTTGAAGGTTACCTATCTATGCAGAATACAATCTCTATGTATCTAAAGAACCTCATTAGTCTGACTAAAAGTATAACAAACATGAATGACTTGCATTTAGAGAAGTATAGAGCCATTGTCCATCTCCAAATCCAGCTCTATATATTCATGTGTGTATATGTGTTTGTGTGTGTATGCACACGTGCGTGTGTGTTTTGATCACCTCTCCTCATAAGTCATATTATTTTTCTTTTTCTCAATGATCCTTATTGGATAGTTATTTTTTCCTTCTGTCAGCATCCAAACATGCAGGGTCTCTTGAATTTTTGAAGATATGACTTTTCCTGTAAGGAAAAGAGCAAAACCCTGTGCCAACACTATATGGTTTCCTTACCACATGCATGGTTGTTATAATT
>LOEQ01012566.1:0-10362 GCA_001685075.1 Bramus lutescens
GGAGGACAACTCTGTGAAGTCACTTCTCTCCTTCCTCCTCCATGTGGGTTCCAGGGAACAGACTCAGGTTACAAGCTTGAGTGACAAGCACCTTTATACAATGAGTCATCTTGCTGGTCTCATGAACTGATTTCTTGCCCCTTCCCCACAAGACACACTAAGCCTAGAGACCCAGGTTCAAGTCCCTGGGAAAGTTACTTTACCTCCGTGGCTTTCTGATCTTGGGCTAAAAGATGTCTAGGGTCTCATCTGACCATGATCTTGACTCCATATACTTATATTTCTTGGGAGTTGAGGACAGTTTGATGATTTTTGGTGACCATGCGAGTCAAGAGAATAGATCAGAAGTCTGTGCTTTAGATTGTCCTGTCCATAAACTGAGTCTTTAAAAAAACCCTAATTTTATTTTATGTGCATTGGTGTTTTGCCTGCATGTATATCTGTGTGAGGGTGTCAGATCTTGGAGTTGCAGACAGTTGTGAGCCACAATGTGGGTGTTGGGAATTGAACCCGGATCCTCTGAAAGACCAGCCAGTGCTATTAACTGCTAAGTAATCTCTTCAGCCCCTATAAACAGAGTTAGTCATCATTTGCTTGATAAAGAAAAACAAAGTACACATGAACGTGAGTGTGTGTGTGTGTGTGTGTGTGTGTGTGTGTGTGTCTTGCATAACTAAAGTGAGACCCAGAGTGATGTTGCCAGTGGGGTTTAAGGATTAGGGGTTTGGAGCCAGAGGAGTGTTCTTTGGCATCTCAGAACTCCTGGGTCTGGCTGGCCTCACCTATTGCTTCCACACACTAGGCCCACGAGCGGCTGGAGGAGACAAAGCTGGAGGCCGTTCGGGATAACAACCTAGAGCTGGTGCAGGAAATCCTTCGGGACCTAGCGCAGCTGGCGGAGCAGAGCAGCACCGCTGCAGAACTGGCACGCATCCTCCAGGAGCCTCACTTCCAGGTTCCCAGCTGCTGGCTGCTGCATGTGATGATGGTGGTGGTGGTGGGGTGCGACAATTTCCTATTTGGAAGTTGGTTGGGAAGCCAGTGCGGGGCATTTCCCCATTGTCCCTTCTTTTCCCATCCCTTTTCAGTCCCTCTTGGAGACACATGACTCAGTGGCCTCAAAGACCTATGAGACCCCACCCCCCAGCCCAGATCTAGATCCCACGTTCAGCAATCAGCCGGTACCTCCTGATGCAGTGCGCATGGTGGGCATCCGGAAGACAGCTGGAGAACATTTGGTGAGGATCTGAGGCTTGTAGGGGAGGGGATAGGGAGTCACCAATGAGAAGGGAGACAGGGCAGGTGGGACTAGGCCCAGGTTCATCCAAGGGCTGTATAGACTTAGCTATACATGAATGTGAGTACACACACATGTGCATGTGCATGTGCACACATATACACATTCTCCCTCAGGATCCTCTCCAGGCTGTGGCTATAGGTGAAGAATTGAGCCAAGAATAGGAGATTTTTGAGTGGGGATGAGGGTGGGGACAGGAGTGGGAGGGCCACTCTGAACAGAGACTGCCTTACCACCCGCTCCTTTCGTCCACCAGGGTGTGACGTTCCGAGTGGAGGGTGGTGAACTGGTGATTGCTCGCATTCTGCACGGGGGCATGGTGGCTCAGCAAGGCCTGCTGCATGTTGGTGACATCATCAAGGAAGTGAATGGGCAGCCAGTGGGCAGCGATCCCCGGGCGCTGCAGGAGCTCCTGCGCAATGCCAGTGGCAGTGTTATCCTCAAGATCCTGCCCAGCTACCAGGAGCCCCACCTGCCCCGACAGGTGGGCCTGTCTCCCCTGAGCCCTACCCAGCTCAAGGCCCAAGAGTTGGATGAGCTGTATATAGCTCCTAGGTCTCTTGGTCTGTTCCACCCTAAACTGTATGTCTAAGGGAGAAGAGCCAGCAAGCCCTCCAGGCTGATGGTACTCATTACAGCTACACAGCCTCCAAGTGTGGCATATAAGCACACATTGACATGTCTTATGTGTAGGCATTCGTGCACATATGCAAGAGATATGTGAGCTTCTATGACTAGGAAGGCCTATCTGAGTGTGCAAGAGATTGTGTTGAGTGTCCTGAGTGTGCAAAGGGATGTAGTGATCTTTGTGGCCTTTGCACCTATGTGTGTGTGCAAAGACCTCACCCTGCAGGCCTGAGTAAGGTGGGATTGTCACCTGCCCTTGGAGCTGCTTCCTTGGTGGATTGTGAAAGCTGTCACCTCACCCTCCTCTTTGGGTTTTGTTCTCTCCAAATTCTGTCTTCCTGAAGGGAGGAAGGAAGACTACAGGCTTAGGTGCCAGTGACCCCGACCTGGGTGTCTGCTTCCTTTTTCTTGGGGCCTGACCCAGCCTTGGACAGTTTCTCAATTGCTAAATTTAAATCTCTTCATTCCAATTGCCAAGGGGAGTACCAGGAAGGCAGGGTAAGCAGGCCTGGGGACATCACTCCTTTAGACAGGGAGAGTGGCAGGGAGGGGTGGACTGTCTGCCCAACACCCGTCCAGTGGACATGTTCCCTCTTCATTCCTTTGACTCCTCCAAAATCCCTGTGTTTAGGTATTTGTTAAATGCCACTTTGATTATGACCCTGCCCGTGACAGTCTCATCCCCTGCAAGGAAGCAGGCCTGTGCTTCAACGCTGGGGACTTGCTCCAGATTGTAAACCAGGATGATGCTAATTGGTGGCAGGTGAGCCGTGGGCACTCCTATAGTGTCTCCAAGTACAGTAACTGGGCAGAAGGGCTGGGGCACTGGGAACGGTCTTCTTACCTAGGTAGGTCTTTGGCATGTGCCATTTCAGGCATGCCACGTAGAAGGGGGCAGTGCTGGGCTCATCCCCAGCCAGTTGTTGGAGGAGAAGCGGAAAGCGTTTGTCAAGCGGGACCTGGAACTGACCCCAACCTCAGGTAGGCGCCCCGTCCCCCGTCTCAAGTCCCAATTTAAGACTTGGAATCACCCAGTTTTTACTCATTTGTTTCCTTGTGGCCAGGGACCCTGTGTGGCAGCCTTTCGGGAAAGAAGAAGAAGCGAATGATGTATTTGACAACCAAGAATGCAGGTGGGTACTAATTCCTGTCCCAGTTGTCCAATATGCCATATCTCTCTTCCTCACAAGTAACCTTGGGGATCAACTCTGCTCAGATACTGCCAGCCTCCTTCCTAGGCTTGCTTGCCCGAATCTTCCGTTTCCCAGGCCTCAAGCCCTTTTACTCTTCCTGCATTCTGAGAGCCCCTCCCAGATGGGGCAGCCTGCTGAGCAGTGCCATCTCTCTATGCCCAGAGTTTGACCGCCATGAGCTGCTCATTTACGAGGAGGTGGCCCGCATGCCTCCATTCCGCCGGAAAACCCTGGTGCTGATTGGCGCTCAGGGTGTGGGCCGACGCAGCCTGAAAAACAAACTCATTCTGTGGGATCCAGACCGCTATGGCACCACAGTGCCCTGTGAGTGGGGGCCATGAAGCGGGAGGTGCGAGGGTGGATGGGGATGGGGAAAGGAGAAGGGAGAGATGGTGGTGGAGGGGTGCAGAACAGCACTGAGTGAGCATCTTCAGGGGCACCAGGTCAGGTTGTTCCTTTGGGTAAGCGCTGTATGGTTTGCGCCCTCTGTGGGTGGATGAAGGGAACTGCAGGCTCGGGATTTTGCATGGGGCTGGCTTTATTTCAGGATTTCTTTTCTCAAGTTTTGCTTGCAAAAAGGGTCAGGAAAAAAAGTGTCTTCCTTGGGATCCGCGAAAGAGGGTTGAATTGCGTGTGGCCTTATGGCAGACAGGGCTTCTAATCTAAGTAATGGGTCAGCAGGAGGTGAAGGTGGGTGGTGGTGGTTCCTAGAGGCAGGAACAAGAATATTAAGCACAGATTTCTTGACCCTTGCTGTATTCGGCTTTGGGCTGTTCGTTGCCCTTCCTGAGCATCTGCTACCATCAGTGTGAATGAGATAGGGCAAGTTGTTCTCTGAAAGTCCTCCCGGACAAGTGTCTTGCGTGTGTTTGAGTACACATGCATGTCAGTGCTGAGGGTGAGGGTCGGGTGTGTGAAGACTTGAGTTCAGAGATCATACGACCCACATGGAACCCACATGTGCATTTTTGAGGTGGGGTGACTTGACTCACCCATCAGCCATGCTTCCTCTCCAGACACATCCCGGAGGCCCAAGGACTCGGAAAGGGAAGGGCAGGGCTACAGCTTTGTGTCTCGCGGGGAGATGGAGGCCGACATCCGTGCTGGGCGCTACCTGGAACATGGCGAGTATGAGGGCAACCTGTACGGCACGCGTATTGACTCCATCCGTGGCGTGGTTGCCTCTGGCAAGGTGTGCGTGCTGGACGTCAACCCCCAGGTACTGTCTAGCTCTTCCCTTTCGTGTCTGTCAGTGTCCTCTACCCACACCTGCTCCCCTCAGCAACCCCTGTATGGCTGTATGAACCCCTAGTGTTCATGTTCCCCTCAACTATGGCTAGGCATCCGGCCCTTTTCCGACTTTCTGGATTCTTCCCCCAGCCTCCTTCAGTTCGTCTCCAGCTACTTGTCTTTCTCAGGACCCAGGTCCCAGAACCCCAGGCACCCCAAGCATCCACTCTCAGGTGCCCACCCTGTCACTCACACATGTGAAGACATGGCTCCCACCTCTTCTTTGCCTGCAGGCAGTGAAGGTCCTGAGGACAGCTGAGTTTGTCCCTTATGTGGTATTCATTGAGGCCCCTGACTTTGAGACCCTTCGAGCCATGAACCGGGCTGCGCTGGAGAGCGGTGTGTCCACCAAACAGCTGACGGTGAGGGGCTCTGATCGTCTGGGGTGGTGGAACCCAAAGAGGTCAGACTTTGGTCGGAAATTTGTGCATCTGAAGAGAGGAAAGGATGAGAGAGAAACACAGTGACCAACGTCTCAGACCAAGTCAGGGACACAGAACTTTAACTCCAGGCCTACTACGTGCTCCAGAGAGCCAGTGGGAGACTGTGGTACAGAGATGGCCAGGGGAGGCTTCTGGACCTTGGTACAGCATTGCCCCATGGATAAGGTTTGCCAAGTTCTGAGCTGAAGGCTTCCCACACCCATGCTCTCACCTCCTGCCCCATGCCTGTTACTACAGCTCCTCTGCTCCACAGAGGCTGTCTGGGTTGGGCTTGCATCCTCTGATGACCTGATGCCAGCTCTGTACACCATGGCCCTGACCAAAAATGCAGCCGGAGCCTCTGGAACACCTCTGCCCTCAGTTTTGTTAAGCCAGTTGTCCAGTTCCTTCCCAGCTTCCCAGCTTAGCTTCCTTTAGGTATAGGGTGGGTGGGAATTAACTTGTCCATTTGTGGGATCATCCTGATACCAGGCGAATCCTGGCGCCACCTCATAGCTATAGTAAGGGAAGGGAGCCCTGGCTGGAGTCAGGCGGATCCCTGAGCCATCGGTTCACTGTGACCTCTTTGTATCGGAGCTTTGTCTTATTAATGGGAGAAAATTAATCCTCCCTTGTGGAGCTGTGGTAAAGGGCCGGTGGGTGGGTAAATGGTTAGTGCCCTGCTTGTCACGATGGCTCCTCCCTCCCTCCCTCCCTCCTTCCCTCCTTTACATCCATCTGGGCTTCGTGGGGCACAGCCTTGTAGGGCACAGGGCATCTGTACCACTGCGGCTGGACTTTGGGGTGGGATAGGCAGGTTGTAGGTCCCTCTGATGATGGGACCAAGGAGGAGGCACTGACGAAGCCCCTTGTGTGGGACAGGAGGCGGATCTGAGGCGGACAGTGGAGGAGAGCAGCCGCATTCAGAGGGGATACGGACACTACTTCGACCTCAGCCTGGTCAACAGCAACCTGGAGAGGACCTTTCGTGAGCTCCAGGCTGCCATGGAGAAGCTTCGAACAGAGCCCCAGTGGGTGCCCGTCAGCTGGGTGTACTGAGCTCTGCTCTGGACCTTGTTCCCTGCCTGGTTGGGAATCCATCCTTCAGCCCACCTGTGACACCCCCCTACCCCGATAACAATCTCCACCCCTCCCACCCCATCTCTGGTTTTCCCTGGATCACAGTTACCAGCAGGCTTCAGTCCAGAGGTGTGCACTGCCAGGGAGGTGGGTGTTCATAGGTTACCTCTGTACCCAGGTGCTGCCCACTCCCGATGTCCACTGGCCACCAGACATCCCTCTCTAAGGATCATGCTGTGTCCAGGAGCATCTCAGAGTCCCTCCTGTGATGCTCAGACCAGGGAAGAGCAGAACTGCTTGGACCTTGTGGTCAGTAGGTCTAGGACCCTACCAGCCTTTTCTCCTTGGGGCTGGCCACACCCACCCTGTTCCCTGGCCCCTCCTACCCCTTCCTATAGTCCTTGGAACAGCCTTGGGCTGTTCTCCTATGGCCAGGTACTCAGACCACTGGTAGCTAAGCAGACCTGGGCAGTGGTGGCAGTCTGGGCCATTTTAGAGACTGGGGGAGCCTCATCGTGAGCCAGTTCTTGCAACTGGTGGCACAGGCCTCAGCTCCTCGAGGAGCAAATGTAACCTGGTCCCTCCTTTATTCCTAGCTTCTCACTGCCAAAGTCTCTCCACGGACTTTCTCCATGTGTCCCTCTTTTATAAGTCCTGCTCCCCAAACAGTGCGACTGGCAGGTGGCAGGAGGCTTAGCCCAGGTTCGGAATAGGGCCTAGAAAGCTGAACCCTCTGTTGCTGGGACCTAAAGTATTCCATGCTCCACAGCCCACACCAGGCTCTGTTCGCTTTGAGCTTTTCTCTGAATGGATCTAGGTGGCTCCCTGGCATTAGGGCTGGAAAGTTTGGGCTTGAGGAGGGGGTGGGAGACTGTGAGTCTGGGCTTGGAAAAGACAGGCTAGCTTTAGTAGCACTTGCTGCATGACTCCAAGGGAGTGCCATTGGCACTCCAGGCTGGGCAGTCTGTGGCTCTGCCTGCTGTGGTGCTGGTCCGCGTTCCTGGCCTTGGTGTGTGTGTGTGTGTTGTATGTGTGCGTGCATATGCATGGATGTGGTTTGGTTTGAGGGGAGGCAGAGGAATGCATTTTCTTGGAGGTGGCTCTTTGAGGTCCTCAGAGCCCGGGTCTCCTTCTACTCTCCTGCTGTCCCCTACCCTAAGTACCAGCCTTTAGTCCTGGGGGAGGGTGATTTTGTAAATTAGGAGAATCCTTTTAAAAACTCTGCCCTTGACATCCAGAGACATCTCATCCCTCATCCTTCTTGAGGGGGCTCCTGTCCTCTCAGGGACCCCCCCAGCACCCCCACCCTGTGCCTCCCAGTTCTCCTGAGCGTCAGTCTTTGCTGCAGTACCAGCCCAAGCTGACCCCTGAACCACTGTGTGCCCATTTCCTAGGGGAGGGAGGGGAGGGAGGGAGAATAAACAGAATATTTATTACAAATGCTAGAAATATATTTATTATATTAGAAGCCTCATTTGCATTGCCATTGGACGTGCAAACCAGACTAGAGGTGGACAGCCTGCTGCTCATTTGCATAGCTCTGCCCACACCCGTGCAGTAATCTTCCCACCTTGTTCCCCGTCAGCCAATCAATGTCCTGTCGTGTTCATCATCTTGTTGTGACCCTGACCCTCACTTAGCCTAAAGGGGACCAGTAGCGGGAGAGAAATGGCACATTTCCCTGCTTGCCAGTTTCCTCCTTCCCTGGAGGACTAGTGTAGGGTCAGAGCAGCCCCTGATCCCCCTTGATTAACCCACAAAGCCCTCCGACCAAAAGACCAGGGCCTCTAAGAGATCTGGTGGGCAACCATGCTGGAGAGTTGGTACCAGTCCTTCCCTCTGGATACCCAGTGGAGTAGCAATCCTCACAGCATCCCCAGAAACGTGCAAGGGCCAGGGCTGGGTCCCTCCTCTCTGAACAGCCTCCTACCTCTCCCACTGAGCCNCCCTCCCACTGTGGACCTCAGGAGAAGGAGGACCCTGCCCCCCATGGTCCACGCTCAGCCTCAGCCCATTGCCCTTCCTTTGTTCCCTCCAGCCATCTAATTCTTAAGTTTTCTTTCTTTTCCTTTGATTAAATGTGAAAGCATATGTTTCTGGACTCCATTGGTCTTTGATTGGGGGGTTGGGTAGATGGTTTGGGGAGAAGGTGCAGGCTAGGGAATACAGCACAGATAGCGGACTAAAAAAAAGAAAGGAAAAGGAAAACACATGACTGCTCCTAGGTGTGGTGGAGGAGGTTTATTGCAGAAATGTGGGAGAGCCTAGCCAGAGGCAGGGACAGGGACATCTGGGGGAGAACAGAGTGGACATGATCAGATTGAGCTGTGCCATATGAGGAGGAGGGGAGGGGAGGGGAGAGGGGACCAGATGCAGCAGCTGTCAGGCCCAATATACAAAGAGCTAGTAACCGAAATGGCTGGATTATATAGGGAAGAGCAGCTCAGCACCCCAGCCCCAGGAGTTCAGGATAGGGAGCTGGGTATGCCAGCCAGAAGGGCCCTCAATAGTAGGTAGGGACCGAGGGATGCAACGAGAACCTGGTGGCCAGTATCTGCTCTGTGTTTCATAGGCACCTTAGCCATTTGTGCTGGGTTTTAAAACCTAACAATATTTCTAGAATGGAAGATGGACTGACTATGGCGTCTTCCTCCGCTATCTTGCCCCCTTTGTGCTGTATCTTAAGTGCTTATGCCTTGGATCTGTGAGCATCAGGGAAAAAAGGACTCAGGGTCTCCATGGCCAATCCACATGACTTCACGAGGAGCTTCTGTGGCTTTTAGCAGTTGCCCCTGCCTCCCTAGAGCTTGGCTTCACCCTCTGTGAAAGTTCCACAGTCTCTCAGTGATAATGCTCACGGGTTCTGGGCGCTTACCTGACGGCAGGAGATGACACCGGAGCATCACTCTTTAGATCCCTCTAACAGCAGCAACACATCACACCTCCCAGGGGTTGCCACCACAGAAGTGTGTGTGGTCCAGGGCATCAGCATCCTTTCCACCCAAAGTTCTTCTGGAGGGACTCGTGGTACACCATCCTGCCATTATGACTGCAGGTCTCTGAGGCAGTCCCTGTGTGCAATGGCTTGTCCCTTAGAACCTGGTCCCCAGCTCCAGGATACTGAAAGGAAGGCTGGGAAATGTAGTCTGTGGAGGAGTGAAGGCAGTCAGCAGCAGATCCCGGTACTGAGTAAGCTTTAGAAGCTCTGGGAGTGAGACTGGGTTTGCTGACCACTGTTATTCCTTGTTTGCCACACTTTTGGGATTGAGAAAACTTCTTCTTAGCTTCCAGTTGGCATTAAGACATTTTCCTAAATTAAAGACAGATAGTCTGAAAGAAATTATTCATTGTTTGTTTTTTTGTTTTTGACACAGGGTCTTTCCATAACCCTGGCTGTCCTGGAACTCTGTAGAACAGGCTGGCCTCGAACTCACAGAGATCCACTTGCTTCTGCCTCCTAGGATTAAAGGCGTGCACCACCTGACTTTTTTGTTAATAGTTTTTAAAAATATAGTTTTAAAATTTGACACATAATAATTGTGTTTATAACACACACACACACACACANAGAGAGAGAGAGAGAGAGAGAGAGAGAGAGAGAGAGAGAGAGAGAGAGGTGTTTCTTTTCCTAAACACCAGCATGCTTTAATTTATGTTGTATCTTGAAACAGGGTTTCATCATGCAGCACAGACTAGTCTTGAACTTTGAATTCTTCTCTCTCACCTCCTAAAATCTGGGATTACTGGTGTATACTACTTTGTCAGGTTGGAAAGTCCACTTTGGATGAACTTCTTTTTTGGGTGTTCTCTGCTAACTGCCTGGGGGCACTGCTTATCCCAATTTTTAATGTATTAATGGAGTTGCATGGCCTGCGTTCTTGTAGGTACAGACTCTTTCTCTCCCCCCCTCCCTCCCTCTCCCTCCCTTCCCCCTTCTCTCTCTCTCTGTCTCTTTCTGTCTCTCTCCCTCCTTTCCCCTTCTCTCTCTGTCTATCTCTGTCTCTTTCTGTCTGTCTCTCTCCCTCCTTTCCCCCTTCTCTCTCTCTGTCTCTCTATCTCTCTCTGTCTCTTTCTGTCTGTCTCTCTGTCTCTCTCTCTCTCTCCCTCTCCCCCCCCTTGTGAGGGGGATTTCACTTGCCCATGCCCTGTACAGGCCAGAGGTATGCATCGGCTGTCTTCCTCTAGGTTTGAGATGGTTTCTTATGGAATCTAGAGGTTGATGCCCTGGCTACCATGCTCTTGGGCTTTGCCATCTTCCCTCCAGCACTGGGGTACAGACTCATGGTGAGGCTGTTACAAGGAATTGGAACTCACTCGGGTCCTCTTGCTTGCTCAGCAAATGCTTTACCTATTGAGTCATCCCTCCAGGAGAGGTTAGGAGAGGAGGGACACACGTCTTTAATCCCAGCACTCAGGAGGCAGAGGCAGGTGGATCTTTGTGAGTTCGAGGCCA
>LOEQ01012567.1:24012-35286 GCA_001685075.1 Bramus lutescens
AGATCAGCCCCATCATCTCAGTGGGTGGATGCACCCCTCGTGGTCCTGACTTCCATGAAGAAATGTTCTTAATTGATGCTTGCTTTTCTCAAATGACTTTAGCTTGTGCTAAGTTGACAAAAAAAACCTCCCCAGCACATCATCTTCCTTCCAGTTTTTTCTCTCCCAGTACCATTCTTGTTCTATTATTCTCATTTACACGACCTGAGTTTTACACTTCTTTCCTCATGACCTCTTAATTCAGTGGTTCTCAATCTGGGATTTGCAACCCCTTTGGGGTTAGCATGGCTGATATCCTGTATATCTGACATTTACATTACAATTAATAATAGTAGCAAAATTACATTCATGAAGAAGAAACTAAATCATTTTATGATTGGAAGGGTCACAATAATATAATTAAGACCTGAATGAAGCATTTGGAAGGTTGCGAACCACTGCCTTAATAGGTCCTAGCCTTCTACCTAGGAAAAGGTCTTCCATGAGATTCAACAATACCATTCCTGTGCTTTTTCCCAAAACATTCTTTATCCTTCCTCAGGTAAATTTGCTCACTTATATTCATTTCTGCTTTTTTCACAATAGCTATGAATTGGAACCAACTTAATGTTCATGATGAATGGTTAATAAAAATGTGGTTTGTATATACATTGAAATATTACTCATCTATTAAGAAAAATAAAATTATGAAATTCAAGTATAAACGGATGGATCTGGAAATAATTATTCTGAATAAGCAGGTCAGAAAAGAAAGACCAATGCCAAATGCCCTCTTTCATACATGGATTCTAACTTTGCATTTTTGATTGAAGGAGAACATCTTTAAAAAGAAAGAATCAGAAGAAACATAGCAGAATATGGTTAGGGGATATTCAGTAGGAAGAAAGTAATTGGCTCTTTAGTGAAATTGAACTGTATCTTAGGTTACATATGACAGTAAAGCACATTAATAATGACTGTTTCTGATTACAGAGCATAATACATTTACTCACTAAATTTTATGTTCAGCTTTGGTGTGAGTTAAAGAGGTATATTTTGGATATTTTAGGGAATAAGAATGCATCTAAGAAACAGATTGAAAGAAGGTCAAGTAATTACATTTGTAGCATGTAGAATTAGGTCAGGGAAAGAGAGAGAAAATGTACATTTGATAGTGAAAATATTCCCCTTAAACAACCAGAGAAAAATCAACAATGGTCTCAAGGAAAAGTAATGGGTACACGATATTATTCTCAACAGTGATGTTGGGGCAACTAGATGTCTGAACACAATAGAATTCACATATATCCTATTCATCACATGTATCACAGATCTTAACATATTCTCAAAACCTTACTCCACTCATAACAAAATTATAAAGCTTAGTATGCATAATTTTGAATTACGAAAGCCATTTTAGATATAACATCAAAAGTATAAGACACAGATGAAAAATAATCTATGCTTCATAATCGTTATATAAGTTTTTGGTTCAAAGGGTAAGAACATAGAAATTAAAAAAAGGCTCACCACATGGAAGAAAATATTTGCAAAGCATAAGGTTCATAAGATACTTTATGTTTCATGTCTATCTTTCTGTCTGTATACTTAAGATCACTTTCAATTCACTAATAAAAATACAACTAATTCAGGTTTAAAATAAGCAGAGATTTTTATTGCAAATAACTCTTTAAGCGACTCATGGAGGTAATAAAGGAATGAGATGTTCTACATTATTTTATTTTATCTAGCTGTAAAATAAACATATATGGTATCAACATTACAATACAACACTTCATATAGAATAGAATGCCCATGATCAAAAGACAGATAATAATAGATATGTGAGCAACTATGGATAAATTGAGCTTTCACAGCTCTCTAGTGTCTGTGGAAAATGATAATCAACTCTCAGACACAGTCTGGAAGTTCCCCCCAAAGTTCAACATATATCTATATCATCTAGAATTTCTATGCCTAGATACAGACTCATAAAAGGAAAGGTTATAACCAATAAAGTGTGCATAGAGATGTTATGATACCAAAACTTACTATAGCTGACAGATGAAAGGAACTCAAATTTCCATAAACTGATGAGTGAATAAGCAAAAGATAAAATACAGTGGAGTATTATCATGTAGGGGAAATAGTGAAATGCCATCACAGGCTTAACATGAACTTAGGAAAACTATGTTAAGTAAAACATTCTGGAAACTCAAAAATTAAAATGCTTCATGATTCTATTTTAATTTGAATTTATTTATTTCAAATATATAGATTTTTTGTATTCATGAATCTGTTTCCTAGTTGTATGCATGGTTCTCACAGAGGCAAGAAGAGGATGTTAGATCCTCTGGACCTGGAATTACTTATAGCTAGCTATTCTGGCAAATCGAAGCCAGGTCCTCTGAAGAAAGTCAATGCTCTAAAAACTGAGCCACATTTTCAACCCTGTGTGGATCCAATTTTATGAGTTTCCATAACAGGCAAAACAAAAATAGATGACTGACTTCCCAGACTCAGAAGACTGTGGGCAGAGACAAAGGAAATATGCATTTAAGACAGATGTATTTAGAGGCTAATAAAATGTTTCAAAGTTGATTGTGATCATGGCTACTCAACTTAATATGTCCACTAGATGACATGGGAAACATTAAAAGAATGAATTCCTGTAGAGTGGGAGATCTGTCCCATTGAACTATTCCATTAAGAACAGTAAGAAACCAGATTGTAGAGACTAAGCGCAAAAATGGGAGACAAGATAATTGAAATCTTGGCAGAATTGGAAAAAGTAGAAATAGAAAGAGTAGATTTTGAAGGAACTATGTAGAAAGTGAAGGAAGTAACATTAATAAAGATTTGTTCCATAAGAAAACCAAGATTATTGGTTTTGAAACCATTAACCTAGCCACATTCCTTAGTATGAATGGATTTAAGATGAAATTTATAACACAGAATGATTATAATTTTGTTTTAAAATATTATGCTTAGGTGAATGGCGTATTATCCCAATGTACCTGAGTTCTATTAACTGTACTTTAACATAAGTCTCTCAGTAATTCCTTTGTGTTCAAGAAAAGAAGAAAGATTATTTTGGGATTTTAACCCTATTATTTCACATTCAACTTTATTATGCTAGCAGTAAAAAAAAAATGCCAGAAATATTTACAGAAATGGGTAGAAAGCTTAATTGGGGAGAACACTTGACATATAGGACTCTCCTGGAAAGCAGAAAGGAAACAAATAAGATTCTTTCTGGGAAAATATATAAAATATATTCCATCCTCCCAACATTTCCTTTGGAGCTTAACCACCACCCTAAACAGTAAACACTGCCAGCCTGGTGAAAATAGTGAGCAAACAACTTCTTCTCACATTGTTTATAAGATCTGCAAAGCAAGGGGAAAGAACTGCAAACCAAATACAATGAACTATCAATTTCACTCAGGGAGACACTTAAGCCTAGTTATGCATAGAAGCTGCAGCAACTCATTTACTCATAAAAATCAATAAGCCTGCCACCTGGGTCAACAGAGCCCTCTCCACCACAGGAAACTGATTCTCAACTTTCATGAAAGCGACACAGAAGACACATCCTTCATTAAGCTTTATCCAAGACCATGCACTATTTTTTTTCTTCCAACTGAGAAAAAAAGTAAGCATTGTTATTGTTTATTCTTCCCATCACAAGTGATCCCTACCCCGTTTTACAGCACACTACTCTCTCTTCATTAGAGACCCTTCCACTGGAATACGTGCTCCACTGGCTCTCAGACTGAATCTTGCTTCTGTAGTCATACCCTAGTTGAAATGACCATTATTAAATATTAATAAATGCCATCTCCACGCTTCAGTTTCCTCGATGAAAATGAATTTGAGACTCTCAAGCACACATGCTTGACTTTAAACTTCAGAAAGTGAGCAGAAACTCATTTGCCCATATTCAGAAAAACGATGATTCTGACCACCGTGGGTGGTGATGGAGAATGGTTTCCGAACCAGCATATTAGAATTTCCACAACCACTGGCGTGTCTTAACATTTATATCTACTACATCAGGAACAAAAGGGAGAACTAGAGATGTGGTTCCCTTGCAGAGCACTCGCCTAGCATGTGTGAGTTCCTGGATTTGATCTCTGTAGCTGTTATATAAAAGAAAGAGGAATACTCTGAAGGGAAAACAGTGGCTGTGTTTATTCAAATCAGACCACTGGGTCTTTGTTCCCCTCCCTCCCTCTCATTCTGCATGTGTTTGATCTGGAAATCTTTCTTCTTGAAGAAGATGATGTTTTCTGAATCAGTCAAGACATAGAGCCTTACTTATGAGATTAGCTAAGTAGACTGGTGTCCTGTGTTTGAACTGCTGCCGATGACTTTTATGTGTGTGTGTGTGGTTGTGGTTCTTCCTCGACTCTGCCTCCACCCAGCTCTTTTCATTCAAGCAGTGTCTCTGCTCAAATCTTTAGCCCTCAAAGCTACTGAAAATGCTATTTCTATTGCTGTTCTTCTAATCCCAGGAGGGTTCTCAGTGTCAAATTTCCATTGACTAACCTTTTATCTGCAGATGGCTTATGTTGTTTTCTGTAAAGACCCATTTCCTATCCGAAAAGAAAATAATAATTTATTCATTTCAAGCCAATATATTTTCAACAACTAGTGTAAACTTAAACAGAACAACTTTAATTAGACTTCCAAAGAAAAAAATTAAAATACTTTTTTGGTAGGAAATTTTCCATTTATAGATTTGTTGGGGAAGGAGGCCGCTTGTTCTTCCCAGCCACCTGGAACCAAATTAACCACACAGAAACTATTAATTAAATCACTGCTTGGCCCATTAGCTCTAGCTTCTTATTGGCTAGCTCTTGCATCTTAATTTAAGCCATTTCTATTAAGTTGTGTATAGCCACGTGGCTGTGGCTTACCAGCTAATGTTCCCAGTGGCTTCATGGCTTCTAACTCTGCCTTCCTCCTCCCATGCTATAGGCTAAGCCAGTTCTTTATCCATTAACCAATAAAAGCAACACATAGATGGAAGGACCGCCCACACCATAGATTACCACTTTTTTGCTGTTTTCTGCTTTTTCTCTAAGACAGTAACTAGACACAGATCAAATGGAATCACCTACTGATATCTCAAAACTTTTGGTAACATTTCCCATCAATCTCACTTCCCATTCATAGGCTATTGGATGAAGGTACTATAATGACAACTTTTCCATGTCTTATAACTTGCGTAATTTAAACCTATTGGTGTTAAATGTTTGGATCCAAGCTATTCAAAATGTAGCTTTCACTTTTCTTGGAGTGTAAGAAAATTCAACTGCTCTGCTAGCCAAGACCCACTTCACTGGCTATTGACTGCAAATGTGCTGTGGGACAAGCAGGAGGAAGAGGAGTCGCACTTGGGTGCTACTGGTGGCAAGGTTGGGAGGTTTCTTTCCCATGTTGAGATGTGAAAGCTGTCTTGCCCCACATGAAGAAGTTCACCTCTATCTGCAGTTTCCCTTCCTATTACTTGTGGTCAGCTGAGTCGACAATTACAGGAATAAATAATTCATAGGGTTCAAATTGTGTTTTGAGTGAAATGATGAAACATTTTTGTCTTACTCTTTTCTGCCTGGGCTGTGAATCGACACTTGCCTGCTAGTCACTTTGCAGTCATTCATGGTATCAATTGATTTTACTTAATCTAATTATTTCTTGTGCTTGAGTTCAAGTAATCCTCATTCAGCCTAATACTAGTCTCACAGTGTGGGACTGATGTAGGAGAGGCAGGAGGCATGCTGTTTGGAAAGGCTGATTAACTCTGGTACCATGTGGCACGGTTGCAGAACACAACACAAAAGGAAAGCGCAATCTACATAGGTACAGGTACTCTACCCACTGTGGTCCTTCCAATATGTCACCCAGAAAGGTGTCTACTGCCTTGAGTGAAGGAAGATTTGTCTTTACTTGGCCTGCTCTAGACTAGAACCACACCACTTTCTCAATTTTTGGTATCTTAGCATTCATTTAACACTTGTTATTCAACTAAACTTTCATTCATTCTTAGTTAAACAGAAAATAAAGACTGGAGTCTTTGTCTTTCTTTGCCTTGGCGTATAATGTAAAGAATCTGAGACAGAGATCTTACTCTTCCCGAGAAAATCTTGCCATCAAGTTTAGGCCTGACTTTCATATAGATATCAAAGAATTCCTTACAATTTTGTAGAACTGAAAGAGAACTCTAATCTCTCTCATAATATATGCCCAGAAACACCCAGAAATAAACTAAAGTCCATGATGCCTTCTTAATGGCAGATTGAATCCAAACAAGACATGCAACTTTGAAAGAGAAGCTTCTAGAATATTGAAATACATTTCTATACCAGGATGACTTACTACGACTCAGCACAATTCCAGGGCACCACAAAAGAAAATTTCCCAATGCATTCCCTTTATGAGAGACAAGAACAGTCTTACTACGCTTCTTTTCACACTACACACTCCCTTAATGCTAGGTGAGGGCATGCTGTACTCACTGCTACATCTCATATACAGTCTCTCTGTGTAAAAGTGACAGCCCCCATGGCTGGTGGTAAATATGCTTCAGAAATGTAAGACCAAAATATTTCTTCCATAAACAATTTGACTACTCTTTTCTTTTCCTCACATTGCTATAGTAGCTGTGAGTTGTGGTATTAAAATTCTCTGGAGGTTGCAAGTCCAACATTTATGGATTGCAGATATTGTGTTCTCATGAAGTAAGAAAGGATGGGTGATCTGGGTTCTCATCATGAGAGTGTGTATATATAAAGGCTCTGTCTTCAGCACCTAATCAGGAACAAATGCCGCACCTCCTAATCCTATCATTTTAGGAATCCAGTTTCATCATAATGACTTTGAGTGAGAATTAATATCCCATGCATTGCCACATCAAATAAAAGATAACATTCAAAATATTTTAAGAATTTTTATTAGTGTTTTATCCTATTGTGTTAGAGTATGGTCACTCCAGTCCTGTTTCTCTTGGGATTTTATCATGAAAATATGTGTGAATTTGTTAAAGGTATTTTATTTGTCTATTGGCACAATCACCTGAATTATATCTTTACTCCCATTTACATATTTTTATATTTATTGATGTGCATATGTTGAATCATACCTATATTCTTGGGACAAAGTGAATTTGATCATGATGGATGATCTTTTTACTATATGCCTATTTTTGATTTGTAAGAATTTTATTGAAATTGTTTGTATCTAAGTGTTTTGGAGAAATTGGCCTGTAGTTTTATTTTGTTGTGATATCTTTACCTGTTTTTATCATAAGAGTAATGATGACTTTGTGGAAGTGCTCCTATTGTTTCTGATTTTTAAGAAATTATTTAAGAAGTGTTAGATATAGATACATACAATAAATATACATTATTGTATTCAAGACATAACCAGTGGCTTTATCTTGCTAATATCTATGAATTATAGTGTTTGAGCTTATTTTATTTTAATTATTTTCTCTTCAAATCACATTATTGTCCTTTTCCCAGTTTTTAATAATAATCAAATGGGCATGATAACCCTGCCAGAATGATTCAGTATATTAATTTGTGAATTTCGTTAAGCATTGGAAAAAATGCAGTCTTTAACTGTTACTGTTATCTGGAGAATGAAGAACTCTAAAGCAAAGCAGAGAGAGCTGCAGTTACAGTAAATTCAGTGTGATGTTGCTATTAGTCTAAATGCCTTAGCTAAATGCTACCAACTGAGATCATTAACTGTGCTTCCATAGCAATTTTCTTAATGTTACTTAGCAGCTTCCCTTTAAAAATACCCATTTCACTTTCCTGCAGGCCAAGGAGCATCATCAGCAATAAAATCACATGCTACATTGCATACCCAGGAGTTAATGTTGCACTCTGAGGACCTGTCACTGGCTGCTATAAATCTGCTCAGACACCATGCATGCATTCAATGCACCTCCTTTGTAGATTAAGTATCAGAGCAGCATGAAAAGTCTAAAGACAAGTTCACAACAGTTTAGCGTATCGAGGGGAGCCCATGCATGTGATAAAGTGGGAAACATCAAACTGATATGCATGTTATTTTTGTTTATTGAGTGTTGTTCCTAACGTCAAATACTACATAAGGACTTTTCTTTAGTTGTGAGCTAACACAAACTACCAAAGTACCACCACAAAGATTTCATTTGCAGGACCCATGTAGACCCAAGAAAACGACTGGCTTAAAGTTCCCTAACATTGCAGCAGGAAGCTATGACTATTCAAAGTTAAACAGAAGAAGTCAGGTATCAGTATGTGTTCTTTGCTCTTTGTCTAATCTAGAATCTTAGTAAGCATCATTCGTCATAGAATTTCCTTCTGAGAATTGTGACTACAGTCCACCAAAACAAGTCTCCATTTGTAAAACTTAGCTTTAGACAGTGACTGTGGGTTCTCCAATAACTATCATGATTCCTCGCATCATCCCTAAACACACCTCAGCCGCTTCTCCGTCATTCTCAAAGACCATTTTCTTCCTCTCCAGTTGTTCTGCTCTAGCAGTGCTTTGCATAGTGTGCTCTATGACCCCTGTTTTCATTTTAAAAGAGGTTGCTCATCATTTGGTATCGGTTACCAGATGTTGTGCTCTTCCATGAGGACGGCAGTTAGTCCTGCTCTCAGAATTATGTAGTTACCTGTAGTTATTCTTCTAATGTTGAGGCTTGCTGAACTTTGCCCTTTCCTTGTAGTGACTCTATTGATGTTATCCTCATTCAGGTCATTGTTTTAGGTAGCCATGTTGTGAGACTTCATGTGTATAGGTTTTGCTGTTTCTAGAAGACACAATTTACAGCAAACTCTCTGTTCCTTTGGCTCTTAGAGCCTTTCAGTAAATTTAATTAGTATGCAAAAAGATTTTGCTAATATGAGCAGTAAGTGTATTTACATGAAAGTTACTTTTATGGTTATCCAAGTCTATATTTCATTGTAGAAAAGCTACATTCCTTCACTCAATAACTTGATGATCAGCTTTTTTTGTTCTAAGAATATGACACAAAACACAAAATCTTCCGGGTTTGCAAATCTGAAAGCTTTTTCCTCAATACTGAGAATCATTATTGAAGCCTCAGTTCGTCCAAAGATTTGTTTAACTTATTTTAAAGGAGCACTTATTTGCTCCCTTTTGTCTTGGAGTGTGCCTGGTGGTCAGTGCTGTGAATACAGGTGTTCAGAGTGTTCAAGGTCTCTCTGTATTATGGCCTGAGGTGATATCTCCCTCTCTCTGACATCTGACCACATCAGAACCTGACCTTTGAGTTCTCACAAGAGATTGGGACATTTTCTCTATCAGAATGACTTCTTCTACTGCACAGCTTTATCCCTCATTTTCACTTAGCTCCCCATGATTCCTTTAATTTTATATTCTCATACAGGAATGATATATACCTTAGATTCTTCATAAGCTATATTTACTCTCCATGAAAAACTAAGTAAAAAGTAACTATATGACTTTTCATGAAATGTTTTGTCTATTTTAAAACAAAATGTCTTATTACAGTGTTCATTAAAAATAAATATGAGCTGTGTGTGTGCTGTCTCCCAATCTCAGCCCTTAGAGGCAGAGGCAGGCACATCTTTGAATTCCAGGCCAATCTGTCCTACACATCAAGTTTCAGGCCATCCAGTGCTACATTGTGATACTTTGTATATAATTATTAATTATTTAAAAATTAAAAGTAGAACCTTTCTCTTTTAAGTTTTTTTTTCTTTTTTCACATTTGCTTAATAAGTTTAACTTCACTCATTTTATTCACCGCTCTTTACTCAGGCTTTGATGATATCTAATACTATATATAAAACAAGAAATAAGATAAAAAACAGAAGTTCAGACTATAAAAGTGGAACATAAACCTAGATTGAATGGAAATAGAATAAAAATGAACACTGGGGTTAATAAGTAAGTTGCAATGCAAGTGAAGTATCTACCCCCTCAGCTCTAAGGAAATTAAACCAGAGAATGGGGGAGGTTAGGCCATGCACAAAACTGAACCACAGATCACCATAATGAAGTTCAATGGGAGATGAGAATCTGCGCCTCTGACTGTTATTTGGACACTCAGTTCGTGGCTTCCTGGCACAGTGAGGGCATCTTACTAGGTGGTCAGCATCTGGGTATCTATAAAACAAACAGTACCTGTATGAAGAGGCAAATATTTCCAACACTGAAGAAGATGCTGAGTGCGGAGAGATACTGAAACGGGGCAGTTTTGCTCCCCTAGGAGGAAAAGTTTTAAGGATGTATTTGATAGCACATTGCTTCATATGCTCTGCCTTTATAGTGTAAGTTCCATGGAATTTGACTTTCCAGTGTATAACAGATAACTGGGAAATGACATATGAGATTACTACCACATCTTAGGAAAGGATACACACTTTGCTATATGATGTTTATTTTCCAATAAAAGAAGTATACAGTCTCCCAAGAGAAAACACTTGCTGGAACTTGACCTGAATCCTGAGTGACAACGTATCAGTTTCCTACATTGCCCTAGATAAGAGTGTCTAAAAGCCAAGGTAAATCTGTGTCTGCAAGCCCAGGGATGCCTCGGGAAGAATTCATCACAGAGGCCATTTCAGAAAGTCACTACAAATTTTATAAGTATTATACCGAGCCAAGTCATCTTGTGAGAGTCATCTTTAACGCCAACTAATCTGCGAATACAAGCCTGTCCCAATTGCTTTTTGAAGTGTTTGTGAGACACACGCAAAGGGCTCAGTTAGTATAGGAAAGCCACTTTGCTCCAAACCTTTAGTTCCTTTCAAATGCTACATATGACAAACTAAGTAAAGAAATATTTGCCCAAATGTAATTATATTTGTATTGTCTCAGCAAACCATAGAAGTTTAAGGAGATTTCCAATCCAGCATTATTTGGAGTAACTGACTAAATTATAGTTAACTTGTATAACCTGTTTGTGTTGGTCTCTAGCTGCCTCCTTGTGTCAAGTACTGTAAACAGAATTACTTCTTCAGTGCTAATCAATAAAAGTACGGAAGAGTCCTGTCATTGCATTCTTTAACAAATGTACAAGTAAAGAATTAGCTCACATTATCTTCCCATTTTCTAAATTATGCCTGCTTCTGACCAGTGTATGGTAGCTACATAGTGGCCAAAATTAATGTTGTACTGCCTGAGTTGTAATTTATTTGGTTGACCCTTTTTTAATAAGGAAAGAAAGCATTTATCACAGGATGAAGGTTCGCATCAGTCCCAGTCCAGCTGGCCTTGGTGAGCTCCCATTAGAACAGCGCCATC